>CATNWA010001846.1:0-26158 GCA_951230385.1 Staurois parvus
CCTGTAATCTGCCATGGGCCCCTGTACTGCCTCCTCATGCTGCTGCCAGGTACAGAGTGTCTAATGGGTCCCTGTACGGCCTCCCATTGCTGCTGTCTCCATCGCCACACTCTGCCATGTGCCACTTTCAGGTCTCCTCACACTGCTGGTGTTTTCCATTTTGTCATAGGATGCTGGCAGATTATGGGCCTCCCATTGTTGCTGCCAGGCCTGTAATCTGCCATGGGCCCCTGTACCGCCTCCCCATGCTGCTGCCAGGTCCAGAGTCTCTCATGGGTCCCTGTACGGCCTCCCATTGCTGCTGTCTCCATCGCCACACTCTGCCATGTGCCACTTTCAGGTCTCCTCACACTGCTGGTGTGTTCCATTTTGTCATAGGGTGCTGGCAGATTACGGGCCTCCCATTGCTGCTGCCAGGCCTGTAATCTGCCATGGGCCCCCGTACCTCCTCCTCATGCTGCTGCCAGGTCCAGAGTCTCTCATGGGTCCCTGTACGGCCTCCCATTGCTGCTGTCTCCATCGCCACACTCTGCCATGTGCCACTTTCAGGTCTCCTCGCACTGCTGGTGTGTTCCATTTTGTCATAGGATGCTGGCAGATTACGGGCCTCCCATTGCTGCTGCCAGGCCTGTAATCTGCCATGGGCCCCTGTACCGCCTTCTCATGCTGCTGCCAGGTACAGAGTCTCTAATGGGTCCCTGTACAGCCTCCCATTGCTGCTGTCTCCATCGCCACACTCTGCCATGTGCCACTTTCAGGTCTCCTCACACTGCTGGTGTGTTCCATTTTGTCATAGGGTGCTGGCAGATTACGGGCCTCCCATTGCTGCTGCCAGGCCTGTAATCTGCCATGGGCCCCCGTACCGCCTCCTCATGCTGCTGCCAGGTCCAGAGTGTCTCATGGGTCCCTGTACGGCCTCCCATTGCTGCTGTCTCCATCGCCACACTCTGCCATGTGCCACTTTTAGGTCTCCTCACACTGCTGGTGTGTGTTCCATTTTGTCATAGGGTGCTGGCAGATTACGGGCCTCCCATTGCTGCTGCCAGGCCCGTAATCTGCCATGGGCCCCCGTACCGCCTCCTCATGCTGCTGCCAGGTCCAGAGTCTCTCATGGGTCCCTGTACGGCCTCCCATTGCTGCTGTCTCCATTGCCACACTCTTCCATGTGCCACTTTCAGGTCTCCTCACACTGCTGGTGTGTTCCATTTTGTCATAGGGTGCTGGCAGATTACGGGCCTCCCATTGCTGCTGCCAGGCCCGTAATCTGCCATGGGCCCCCGTACCGACTCCTCATGCTGTGACGTTGCAACAAGGTGGAATTCAACCCTACATATGTTAACCGCCTTTACGAACAGCGAAAGGCCATCACCGATTTCCTGATGTTACAAGCGGATAAAGGTACTCCCCTGTGTAACTTAGATGTCAGCCATTGGCAGCTCATGCGTGACACCTGCCGCTTGCTCAGGCCCTTTGAGGAGGCCATGCTATTCGTGAGTCGGCAGGACTATGGGATGAACGACGTCATTCCTCTGTTGCACGTCCTGGAACAAATGCTGTTAACAATGGCTGGTCAGGGTGCGGTAGACGTGGGCGCACAGATCTCAACGTCACATGACCCCTGTGGGGGCAGGACAGGAAGAAGAGGAGGAGGTAGAGGAGGACATTGGTGCTCAGGAATTATTGAGTGAAATGGGTGGTTTTTTCCACTCAGCGGACAGGAGTGGAGGAGCAGGAGCATCTGGTAGAGGAGGAGGAGGAGGAGACAGAGGACCCAGACGCACCATGGCAGTATGCTGTGGAGATGGAGGCAGGGAGTCCCTCGCATTCCTTGGCACAAATGGCCCATAGCATGCTCGGTTGCTTGCGTAGCAACAGCCGAATAATAACCATCAGACAGAGGGATGACTTTTGGCTGTCCACCTTGTTGGACCCTCGCTACTGTTCAAAAATGGTGGCCTTTTTCACACCTGCTGAGAGGGAGGCCAAAATAACGTACTATAAAAACCACCTATGTAGTCAGTTGGTCTCTGCCTTTCTCTGCGCCAACGTCCATCCTCAGACACTGTGGGCCCTGTGCGCTCGCGTTCCGCTGCCATGGCAGCAGGGGAGGGGTGGGGTGGTAGGAGCAGTGGCAGCTCCACCAGCAGCGGCTGCCTCAGTCTGCAGTCGATGATGAGTAGCTTTCTTCACCAGCGCAGTGAGGAACTACTAACCAGCCGCAGCAGCAGCAGCATCAGGTGGACCTGGAGCAGGACCTCAAACAACAGGCTCGGGCCTACTTGGACAGCACCCTGCCAACCGAGGTAGACAATCCCCTTGACTACTGGGCAACGAAACTTGACCTTTGGCCCCAACTAGCTGAATTTGCCCTTGAAAGGCTGTCATGCCTGGCCAGTAGCGTGGAATCGGAGCGCGTGTTTAGTGCGGCAGGAGGAGGTATTGTAACTCCGCGGAGGACACGACTGTCCACCCAAAGTGTTGAGAGACTCACGTTTGTGAAAATGAATCAGGCGTGGATTAGTCTGGATTTCAAACCACCAGTTCCTGACACAACTGACTAAATCCGCCATGAATCATACCCCAAACATGTTATTATTTTTAACATAGGCCTCTGTATGGCCTTCAATTTAAGCTGCTTACGCTTCGCCACTCTGCCATGGGCCCCCTGTACCGCCTCCTCTGATGCTGCCAGGTCCAGAGTGTGTGTCATGGGTCCCTGTTCGGCCTCCCATTGCTGCTGACTTCATCGCCAGACTCTGCCATGTGCCACTTTCAGGTCTCCTTACACTGTTGGTGGGTTCCATTTTGTCAAAGGGTGCTGGCAGATTACGGGCCTCCCATTGCTGCTGCCAGGCCCGTAATCTGCCATGGGCCCCCCCGTACCGCCTCCTCATGCTGCTGCCAGGTCCAGAGTGTGTCATGGGTCCCTGTACGGCCTCCCATTGCTGCTGTCTCCATCGCCACACTGTGCCATGTGCCACTTTCAGGTCTCCTCACACTGCTGGTGGGTTCCATTTTGTCATAGGGTGCTGGCAGATTACGGGCCTCCCATTGCTGCTGCCAGGCCCGTAATCTGCCATGGGCCCCCGTACCGCCTCCTCCTCATGCTGCTGCCAGGTCCAGAGTGTCTCATGGGTCCCTGTACGGCCTCCCATTGCTGCTGTCTCCATCGCCACACTCTGCCATGTGCCACTTTCAGGTCTCCTCACACTGCTGGTGGGTTCCATTTTTTTGTCATAGGGTGCTGGCAGATTACGGGCCTCCCATTGCTGCTGCCAGGCCCGTAATCTGCCATGGGCCCCCGTACCGCCTCCTCATGCTGCTGCCAGGTCCAGAGTGTGTCATGGGTCCCTGTACGGCCTCCCATTGCTGCTGTCTCCATCGCCACACTCTGCCATGTGCCACTTTCAGGTCTCCTCACACTGCTGGTGGGTTCCATTTTGTCATAGGGTGCTGGCAGATTACGGGACTCCCATTGCTGCTGCCAGGCCTGTAATCTGCCATGGGCCCCGTACCGCCTCCTCATGCTGCTGCCAGGTCCAGAGTGTCTCATGGGTCCCTGTACGGCCTCCCATTGCTGCTGTCTCCATCGCCACACTCTGCCATGTGCCACTTTCAGGTCTCCTCACACTGCTGGTGGGTTCCATTTTGTTGTCATAGGGTGCTGGCAGATTACGGGCCTCCCATTGCTGCTGCCAGGCCCGTAATCTGCCATGGGCCCCCGTACCGCCTCCTCATGCTGCTGCCAGGTCCAGAGTGTGTCATGGGTCCCTGTACGGCCTCCCATTGCTGCTGTCTCCATCGCCACACTCTGCCATGTGCCACTTTCAGGTCTCCTCACACTGCTGGTGGGTTCCATTTTGTCATAGGGTGCTGTATGGCCTCCCATTGCTGCTGCCTCCACCGCCACACTGTGGCTCCACACTCTGGTTTTGGCCCCGTGACTGCCCAAATGATTGAAGTGTGCGGTGATTCTAAGATCGACGGCACTCATCTGCATGTCATACTGCCTGACAGTATTATTTCTCTTCCCAGCAGTCTCCAAGGGCATTTAAATTAAAGGTACAGTGTTCTGCACTAATATAAAGGCTCTCTGAAGCCTAGAAACACCCTTTTTTAAGTTAAATTCACAGCGAATATATTCGACTCGAATCGAAATTTTTCTACGAATTCGCCGAATCAGTCGAATCGAATTTTTGAATACTTCGCTCATCTCTAGTTATGAGTATGTAGATCAAAATGAAGCTGAAAAAAAATAATTTTGACTGTCCAATATAGTTCCTTTTTTCTGCTTTTAAGGATGATTATATGGTACAAATATGAGCGAATAGCTTCCATATATGTTTATTGAATGCTTGTTTTTTATGTTATAAAAGCAAACAGTAAGGATAAAAAGCACGGCTAATACATACGTAGAAATACATTTCTGAACTTGTATTACTAAAACTCTTGGTTTTGTTTAAGTGTATGTTAATCTTAAAAGTGAAATTTGCCACTGAAAAACACAATCAGCACATCTACAGTATATACTGGTAAGCTGCAATATATTATATTTTTGTTTTTGAGTTTAGTTTATGCTTTAAAGCAGACCGTCACTCAAATGTGAAAGTGCCATTATCCACTCTACCCACTCCTGTGCTTAACACTTTAAATGTCTTTTTTTTACAGGAAGTGGGTCCTTTTTTTACAGGTACCTGCTCCAACTGTCAGCACCTGTGATAGTGAGCCCTTGTAGATAGTCAACTTGGGGTTCCCCAGGCTGCTGAGTCTAAGCCCCAGCCTGCTTCTTCACCAGAGCCCCTGATGGAGGGGATGGACTTGCAGCAAGCTGGAACCAGGTCGTGGCCCCTGGGTATGCCCAGCTGAGGATGAGGAGACCACTTGCAGGAGCAGAGTACAATGGGAGGAGACAAATGAAAATCCGATAGACTAGCCGAGGTCAGGATGGGCAGAAAACAAGCACAGTCAGAGAACAAAGCCGGGGTCGGTACAAGAGTAGTCAATGCACTATACAGGCCATAGCAACACACAGGAGCTCAGACAACTAGGAAGTTGCTCAGGCAAAGTGGCCTAGACTGAGCATGTCTTATATAGGCAGACAAACAAGGTGGCGGGCCAGGAAGTGATGAAAGGGAAGGAAATAAAACCCAGAGAACAGCAGACGCCCATAGGTGAGCACAGACAAACACACATGTGAAAGGGATCAGGAACAGCACTGCAGAAAGGAGGTAAGAATACACAAACAAGAAACTGCAGGCTAACTTGTGACACCAACTTTCTCAATTCTCTCTTAGGCAAAAGTATGTGTACTTAGACATGTCCTCCCCCAACCTGCAACCTCCTGGGACATGTCACATGTTACAGTAGGCTGCAGAACCAGTGCCACACATTCCTCAGGAAGTCACAGCCGGCTCCCATATCCAAGATGGAAGCTCCGGGAACTCCCAGCTGAAAAGAGAACCAGCTTCGGGAAGACAGCCCTGGACTCCAGGCACTAGTAGGTATCTTATTTTCTTTAAGTAATTGTAACTGCTGACTGACTGATAGTGGTAAACATATCAATCCATGTATACCAGTATTTGTGGCAGATTGGTTTGATTTGCTAAAGATGGAATTTTGTTAGCTTTTGTGCTTTGTGCCAGTTTGTCCCCATCTATCCATGTTTTTAGTGGTTAGGAGGCCTCCAATGTAATGCCTTTATTTGAGGCCCCACCCAGGATCCTTGTACACTATACAGAATCCAATTAAAGAGGTATGGTGGTTTAACCACTTGCCCTCCTGAGGCTTTACCCCCATTCCTGACCAGGCCATTTTTTGTGTTACGGCGCTGCGTTACTTTAACTGACAATTGTGTGGTCATGCAACGCTACACCCAAATAAAATGTATGTACTTAGTTTTTCCACAAATTGAGCTTTCTTTTGGTGGTCTGTGATTGCCTGTGCTTTTTTAATTTTTTGCGCTATAAAAAAAAAAAGTCAGACAATTTTGAGAAAAAAACAGTATTTTTTTTGCTATTAAACATGTCCAGTAAAAAAATGTAAAAAATCAAACTTCATCTTAAATTTACGCTAAACTGTATTCTGCTACATGTCTTTGCTAAAAAAAAAAAAAAAAAACAATACATGTAAATTAGTTGTAAAGAACAGCGAGCACACTTAATAAAAGCAGCTATGCACAAAAGGTAACCAGATAAACCTTATAAAACTCAGAAATCACATGCAGTGCTAAAAATTCACCATATATATGACTCAATAAAATAATCAATAATGAGCAATAGGAAGTTCATAAATGAATGAATGGTAAAAGTTCATAAGGTGACAATATGCAGTAAAATTACGCACTCACCAGATGCGCAATAGAAATGCACATATAAATATATAGCCAGAGGTCCTCTTAAGGGAAGCAGGGTAAGCTGGGTAAGCCCGGAGGCTAGAAGGAGAGGTCGAGAGCTCGCTTCAGTGTGTGAGAAGCGGAGGGGACGGGAAGATGGGGAAGAGAGCAGGAACCCATAATTGATTTACAGAGCCCATCAAAGCTTAAAGATCCATCCCAGTATCCAGAGAGGGGATTCCCTGTAAACTCAGGCTGCAACACCCACCCATCCCTTAAAGGGGAACTCTGGCTGTTTAGATTGATGTAGTGTCCTGGAGCTTTCTGCTGTGCCGCTCGCTCTTCAGAGGGAGGATAATCCATCACTCGGCTTATCCTGCTTCCCTTAAGAGGACCTCTGGCTATATATTTATATGTGCATTTCTATTGCGCATCTGGTGAGTGCGTAATTTTACTACACCCATTTGCACAAGCACTGGATTATCCTTGGAGCTGCCACCTTAAGAGCACATATTGTCACCTTATGAACTTTTACCATTTATTCATTTATGAACTTCCTATTGCCCATTATTGATTATTTTATTGAGTCATATATATGGAGAATTTTTAGTGCTGCACTGTGATTTATGAGTGTAAATTAATTGGTTTACGTGAAAGTTTTAGCATTTACAAATGGTGGTATAGATACTGGAATTTTTATTTTTTTTTAATTTTTACTAGTAATGGTGGTGATCAGCGATTTATAGCAGGACTGCAGGACAGCACGACTGCGGGGGGCATTCTGACACTGGAGGGAACTGAACCCAGTGACACCAATACAGTGATCAGTGCTAAAAAAAAAGCACTGACACTGTACAAAAAGGCACTGAGCAGGAAGGGGTTAACATGAGGGGCGATCTAGGGTTAACTGTGTGCTGGGAGTGTTTTACATAGGGGTCCATGTCAGTGTGCTTCACTGTAAGCACAATGCTTTGGATGGCTGTGCTGTGCACAGACATCCAAAGCAGTGTGCTGAGATGACAGGGAGGACAACTGTTAGAACTGTTAGTAATCACGGGCGGGACCCAGTGATTGATAGCCACAGCTGCAAATGGTGGCGTGGGTAGGGCACACCCCCTACCCACAAGTGAAAAATCGCGTATATATATACGTGATTTTGCGCACCCGTGCTGCCCTGTAGCAGTATATCTGCTATAAGACAGTGCGGAAGAGGGTAAAACAGCCCTATATAAACTAGTTAGTTGCTGGATCAGCCATTTCTTTGTATTATAGGGGTTGATATATCAGTATTGTGGTTAAGAGCAGAAATATTACACCCTATCAAGCAGAGATGCACATACTGGGGTGTGAAGCGTTAACTACTGTATTACCCTTCAGCAGACTGCATTTTTTTGACAGTTGCATTTTTTTGTATGTGTGTTTTTCTACAGTACATGCCTTGCTTTACAACTTTGAAGCATGCACTTGGGTTAGGCAGTGGATGAGTAGTGATAGAATTGGGATTAGGAACAGTGAATAAATAAAATGGTGAATAGAAGAAGGCAGGCATAATTGCTCTGTGTGTTGCTGTCTGGAAGCACCATTAAAAGAGAATAAAGGGTTGAAAACTGGAGAGTGCAAAATCTGGTGCAGCTCTGCAGAGAAATCAATCAGCTCCCTTTATTCTTTTTTTTTTTGTCAAAACTTAATAGAACAAGCTGAAGTTAGAAGCTGATTGGCTACCATGCACAGCTGCACCAGATTTTACACTCTCCAGTGTCAGTAAATCAACCACTACAGTAAGTACCCATACTGTACATGAACTCAAAGTAAGGTAACTAGCAAAGTATACTCACATGACATAAACATTAGAAAAAAGTCCAATCTGTTTTTTTTTACCTTGCACTTATGCAACAATTAAACATAAATCCCATTTTGTTTTTGCTGGAATACAGTGTTCCTGTATTTTGTGCACCGACTTTATCAGTATTCAGTAGAGATATATTCTTCAACCAGTAGACGGCAGTGTTTATAGGTTTTTAGCTGCATCTAGGGCAGTGTTTCTCAACCTTTTTTCGGTCAAGGCACCCTTTAAAATTATGGACAGTTCAGAGGCACCCTTTAAAATTACGAACAGTCCCGAGGCACCCTTTAAAATTATGGACAGTCCTGAGGCACCCCATTCTAAAACAGAATATAAAAAACTAATAGTTTATATAACACAGCAAAATCCACACACATAGAACACCCAACATTGGAGGTGATTTATTCTTCCAAAGCAAATACACTTTTGCACACTGGTACTGACTAGTATTCCAATGTTTCTCTTCTCCCTCAGTTTTTTTTCCATCACTGAGTTAATGTGACCCCAGCACTGATGGAGGGGGCAGGGGAGGGTCAAACTAGGATGCTGTGCAGGCAGCTGACATCCTCCTTATAAACTGATGATGTCATTGGTTGTCAGGATGCTGGCGGCTAGAAGGTTGTAATGGTGCACAATGAAAACCTGTGGCTTTGTGTAACTAAAAGGCAGACTCGTTCCACCCGCTGGCTTGTATACAAGTTTTGGTAAATTTTTTAGAAATTTTGCCAAGGCACCCCTGAAGAAACCTCAAGGCACCCCAGGGTGCCTGGGCACCCTGGTTGAGAAAGGCTGACCTAGGGTATACTCCATGTCTTTTCTCTTAATAAAGTTTCCTGTTTCCTTGTGTCAGTGAATCAAAAAAGCACATGTGGACTCTGCACTCTCTGTTCTTTAGGGCTATATACAGAATGTCTCCATGGGCAAAAACTCCATTGTTGATCATTTTTATTCTTTCAGATTTATTGAATCAGTCTTTTTTGTGTCATGTAATAAAATTAGAAACAAACAAGAGATCCCTGTGCTCAAATCCATACAGCTAGTGCATGCATTTATCCATCAGGTGCTAAAGGGGTGTAACCACATTAACTCTAGAAATTCTGAAGGACCCTCTGCACACTGGTATATACCCTTTCAAGCAAACTATGCAACAAATAGGGATATTTGGTTCACACATATTGCAATACATGTTTAAGCTGGCCAACTGCGTCAAAGTAATCCCTCTATGGCCAGTCCTACTCTGCCCTGCCTACACAAGTGCTACTGTGGACACAATGCTAGCATAGGGGAAAAGACACAATGGGGAGAGCTACAAGGTTCAGGTCTGGCTACTGACCCAACAATACAACAAACAAGAGATCCCTGTGCTCAAATCCATACAGCTAGTGCATGCATTTATCCATCAGGTGCTAAAGGGGTGTAACCACATTAACTCTAGAAATATGTGTGAACCAAATATCCCTATTTGTTGCATAGTTTTGCTTGAAAGGGTATATACCAGTGTAAAAAGTAATATGTAGTGAGCGCTCTCAAATGTATGCAGCAGCTAGTACACTTCAGGTAACCACAATACCTTTAAAATATACGTATATCAATTGTAATAAACAACAGTGCAGCGCTTCAAGAATTAAAAATTGGATAAAAACAAAATGTATATACATATGTAAAGTCTATACAGTATCCGCGGTATTGTCTGATGAAAATGTTTCCGAAGTATATACTGCCTCGAAATAACAGCAATGCGCACTCACCAGAAACGCATGGAATATGCGCATATAGAGGTAATCATCCCAGGTGTCCGATCCGACGAAGACCGAGTGGTGGGCGTCCTATTCACGGTGTGTCATCAGAAACAACACGACAGATCCGGAGGTCCCCTTAAGGTTAGTCACACTGATAGTGTTGATCCCTCTTCTGACTGGTGAGGGTGCCCTTTCTGTGGGAGTAGCAGCTCCAGCAAGGAGCCCCAAAAAACAAGTGCCAGAGATAGTGTAGTATGTTCTTAAGGTGATTTTATTAGTCAGACAAAGTAATAGGGCAGTATGCACATCACAGCATTCATTGCATGTAAAGTGAAAGGAAAAGCATTACTGACCCCAGTAAAGATGGCCGCCGGGCCTCCTCGTGGCTCCGGCGGTAGGAAATGACGTCACGCTCTGCACAGCTCCTCCTTAGGCCTTTCGTGCTATAGGCACATCATCAGAGGGGAGGCTGTACAGAAGCGTGACCGACGTCAATGTAATATATAGGGAAAGACGGCGCATGCGCGGTTACCCGCGGCCATCTTCCCGTGGAGTCCGTAGTGCGCATGCGCGCAGACGGAGGCGCCATTTTGCCGTGGATCCGCAAAGAGAAACAGAAGAAAGGGGGTTGGGAGATTCCTCCGCTTATCCATCCCAGCAGCTGTAAGATATTTAGCCGCAGACCCCAGGGAATCCATGGAGCAGTATACCTCTGTCTATTAAAGTGACAGTGCTCCATAAATAGAAAGTTTCAAATATAACTGTGAGAAGCCAATTTCTAAATATTGAGGGCATTCTCAATGGCCCTAGTATGAGTGGTATATACTTATGATAAACGGACCACGGCAAGGTGGATGCTCTGCATAACATAGAACACGCATGTAATTAATAAAAATCCCTAATTTTTGTTAAAATGAAATAAAACATCAGCAAAAACAGTCTAAAGATAAATATAACTGATGTAGCCATATAAGTGTATATGAAAGTCTCTATTCTGGCACATAAACACTTTATTATTAAATATTAGTCCTCATTACTCTATTCATGTAATAAAAATAGGTAAGTAAAATAAAGAAAAAATAAAAATCAATATAGAATAAAACTAGAAATATTGATATTATCTCGAATATTATCTCAAAATATAAAATGCTCATTAGAATTGAAATTAAAATTAAAATTAAAATCGAGGTTAAAAAACCCCAATTATAAACGCACAAGTATGAATGTATCATATATAGGAAGAAAAATACAATAAAGCACAGGCACAGAGTAAACGGTATTAAAACATCCTGATTAGCCATTAGCTATAAAGCAGTTTAAGTCTACTTCTATATTATGCCCTAGGGGGTGCAATGTATTGAGCTCAAACACCCACTTCGTTTCTGCTTGGGAGACCGCTCTAGTTTTGTTAATTCCTCTCCAGTGATTACCAATCACATCAATACCAACAAATTTCAAAGACGATGGATCCATATTATGGTAAATGCGATAGTGATTAGACAATGAATGTTCCCTGAATCCTTTTTTAATATTCGATACGTGCTCACGCAACCGGTCGCGGTAAACGTCTTGTTGTCCTGCCCACGTATTGTTTCTGGCAAGGGCATTG
The DNA here is from genome assembly GCA_951230385.1 of Staurois parvus. Taxonomy (NCBI): domain Eukaryota; kingdom Metazoa; phylum Chordata; class Amphibia; order Anura; family Ranidae; genus Staurois; species Staurois parvus. The sequence continues at coordinate 11,523 of CATNWA010001846.1, forward strand.
TAGTAGATATACTGCGTATTTACTGTAACAAGATATAAATCGTTTTATCTTATATCTTTTACCAGTAACAGACGATTCGAATGTGTCAATTCTATTTTTTCTAGTGTTATTACACTTACAAATCACACACCTGTTACAAGGGTGAAACCCTTTTAAATCATCGAATAAAGATACATTCTTTGGGGGATCCACCACATTGGGTGCAATCATATGTCTAATAGCAGTCGCCTTCCGATAAATTATTTCTGGTCTATCAGGCAAGATTGTTGATAAAATTGGGTCCATTTTCAAAACGCCCCAGTTGTTATTAATAATTTTGTTTATTGTCTTGTACTGTATTGAAAAAGACGTAACAAAGGGGCATATTTTCTTTATAATTTGATCCTTTTTAGGTTTGCTGGACAACATGGTGTTTCTATCCATCTGTGCCACAGTATGGATTGTGTCATCTAAGACCGCTTCATTATATCCCTTCTCCAGGAATCTATTCTTCAAGACTTTTGCTTGGACTTGAAAATTATCTGTATCCGTACAATTCCTTCTAACTCTCATCATTTGTCCCTTTGGTATATTTGCCAACCACTTAGGATGATGACAACTAGCAAGAGGGATAAAACCGTTGCGGTCTGTAGGTTTTAAAATAGGATTTGGTAGTAATCCTTCCCATAAAATTAACTAATGTCAAATCTAAAAAGTTAATCTCCGACCGACTGAAAGTATATGAAAGATTAATATTGAGACTATTGTTATTGAGTGTGGTAAAAAAAGTTTAAAAGAGATTCTTCCTCCCCATTCCATAACAGCAAGATATCATCTATATACCTTTTGTAAAATGTCAATTCGGGCCAGTCTCTTGCAAAGATAAGGTCCTCCTCCCAGCGGGCCATGAACAAATTGGCCAGACTGGGGGCAAATTTTGCCCCCATCGCCACGCCCTTGATTTGCAAGTAATATTCCTTGTTAAACCAGAAGTAATTTCTGTGCATGGCGAATTCGAGTAAGTCTAAAATGAAAGTCTGCTGGGGTATAGGTATAGTGCTGTAATGTTTCAGATAGAAGTCAGCCGCTTCCATACCGTCGTTATGACCAATATTAAAGAGCTTTTGAGGTTTTGTAATTTTTTGATGATGAAAGTAAATGATGAAAGTAAATAAAATTATTTTTTTTCACAAAGTTGTCATTTTAACAAGTTAAATAACACACATACAGTAGCATAGGCATACTTACAATTGTGCCCCAAAACACATTCTGCTACTACTCCCAGGTAATCTAAAGGCATAAATTACACATCTAATTTCCTAACTACCAATCACATTTTTGGAGGTCCTGGAGCACCAGGACCATGGAAACACTCTCACATTGACTACATTTTTAAAGTAAACACCCCAGGTTATTTTCTAAGAGGCATAATAAGTCTTTTTAAAATGTTTTTGCCACAAGTGTTTGGAAAATGTGGAAAGAAAATGAAAATGTGTTTTTTACATAATTAATAATATATTTCTAACACACAGCACAAGCATACTTAGAAATACAGAGCATGCTGCTCCTCCTCTGACTTTTTCAATGTTTAACTGATTATGTACCCAAGATTGCATTTGTATATCACAAAAAATCAAATCAACACTGTATAGAAAAAAAAATGAACTGTAACATTCACCTCTGTATGAGTGGTTAGGTCAGTTTATCGTAGCTTCACCTACAGCAGTCCCTGTTCCAAAAGTCCAAGCAAACCTAACCTACTTGTATGTGGCTGGCCCATAGCCCAATTCTATGTTCACTGACCAGGAAGTACAGACGAAAGGGTGAGAAGAAAACTACATGTGGTTCCAGTAGAGCAGTTGTGTGCAGAGAATAGATGGGACTGGTGCCTTGCAGGAATATAGTTAGTGGGGCATACAGATTGGCCAATACTGGTGGCAGGCAGAGACATTGTCAGCAAACAGACAAAAGATTGCTCCAGATAGTAGCAGAAACATAGTTGACAAACAGGCCAGGGTCAGTACAGGCAGCAGGCAGAGACATGGTCAGCAAATAGCCAAAATATTGGTCCAGACGGCAGACAACAATGAGGTCAAGTAACAGGCCAGGGTCAGTGAGGTGACAGGCAGAGATAAGGCCAGTAAGCAGAAAAAAAGATCAGTCCAGGTAGCAGACAAAACATGGCTGATAAACAGGGCAGAGTCAGTTCGGGCAGCAGGTAGAGACGTGGTCAATATGAAAACAAAAGATCAGTCCAGGCAGCAGGTAGAAACATGGTTGATAAACAGGCCAGAGTCACTTTGGGATGCAGGCAGGGCATGGTCAGTATGTAGTAAAATGGTTGGTCCAGGCAGCAATCAGAAATGTGGTTGAGAAAACAGGCTAATGGTTAGTACACAGGACTTCAGATACCAGCAGATAGTTAAAAACATAGAAGAAACACCTTCACCATACCTTCACTAATATCGTAGTGAGGTATGGCAGTGACTGAAGCAGTCTACTATGCAGAGGCTAGGTTTTAAGGGACATTAGAAAAAATGGTAACACATGTTACCCCTTATTCCTTTTTATACAACATTTTTTGAAGGTCTTCAGCCTGTTTCAGTAAGAGGGATAATATCAGAAAAGTGTTTCTCATGCATTAGAACAAAGGTTTCAAATGCAGAGCCCTGCTGGTAAATAAGCAGGGCTCTGCAGACTTTCATTTTAGACTTACTCGAATTCGCCATGCACAGAAATTACTTCTGGTTTAACAAGGAATATTACTTGCAAATCAAGGGCGTGGCGATGGGGGCAAAATTTGCCCCCAGTCTGGCCAATTTGTTCATGGCCCGCTGGGAGGAGGACCTTATCTTTGCAAGAGACTGGCCCGAATTGACATTTTACAAAAGGTATATAGATGATATCTTGCTGTTATGGAATGGGGAGGAAGAATCTCTTTTAAACTTTTTTTACCACACTCAATAACAATAGTCTCAATATTAATCTTTCATATACTTTCAGTCGGTCGGAGATTAACTTTTTAGATTTGACATTAGTTAATTTTATGGGAAGGATTACTACCAAATCCTATTTTAAACCTACAGACCGCAACGGTTTTATCCCTCTTGCTAGTTGTCATCATCCTAAGTGGTTGGCAAATATACCAAAGGGACAAATGATGAGAGTTAGAAGGAATTGTACGGATACAGATAATTTTCAAGTCCAAGCAAAAGTCTTGAAGAATAGATTCCTGGAGAAGGGATATAATGAAGCGGTCTTAGATGACACAATCCATACTGTGGCACAGATGGATAGAAACACCATGTTGTCCAGCAAACCTAAAAAGGATCAAATTATAAAGAAAATATGCCCCTTTGTTACGTCTTTTTCAATACAGTACAAGACAATAAACAAAATTATTAATAACAACTGGGGCATTTTGAAAATGGACCCAATTTTATCAACAATCTTGCCTGATAGACCAGAAATAATTTATCGGAAGGCGACTGCTATTAGACATATGATTGCACCCAATGTGGTGGATCCCCCAAAGAATGTATCTTTATTCGATGATTTAAAAGGGTTTCACCCTTGTAACAGGTGTGTGATTTGTAAGTGTAATAACACTAGAAAAAATAGAATTGACACATTCGAATCGTCTGTTACTGGTAAAAGATATAAGATAAAACGATTTATATCTTGTTACAGTAAATACGCAGTATATCTACTACAATGCCCTTGCCAGAAACAATACGTGGGCAGGACAACAAGACGTTTACGCGACCGGTTGCGTGAGCACGTATCGAATATTAAAAAAGGATTCAGGGAACATTCATTGTCTAATCACTATCGCATTTACCATAATATGGATCCATCGTCTTTGAAATTTGTTGGTATTGATGTGATTGGTAATCACTGGAGAGGAATTAACAAAACTAGAGCGGTCTCTCCCAAGCAGAAACGAAGTGGGTGTTTGAGCTCAATACATTGCACCCCCTAGGGCATAATATAGAAGTAGACTTAAACTGCTTTATAGCTAATGGCTAATCAGGATGTTTTAATACCGTTTACTCTGTGCCTGTGCTTTATTGTATTTTTCTTCCTATATATGATACATTCATACTTGTGCGTTTATAATTGGGGTTTTTTTAACCTCGATTTTAATTTTAATTTTAATTTCAATTCTAATGAGCATTTTATATTTTGAGATAATATTCGAGATAATATCAATATTTCTAGTTTTATTCTATATTGATTTTATTTTTTCTTTATTTTACTTACCTATTTTTATTACATGAATAGAGTAATGAGGACTAATATTTAATAATAAAGTGTTTATGTGCCAGAATAGAGACTTTCATATACACTTATATGGCTACATCAGTTATATTTATCTTTTAGACTGTTTTTGCTGATGTTTTATTTCATTTTAACAAAAATTAGGGATTTTTATTAATTACATGCGTGTTCTATGTTATGCAGAGCATCCCACCTTGCCGTGGTCCGTTTTATCATAAGTATATACCACTCATACTAGGGCCATTGAGAATGCCCTCAATATTTAGAAATTGGCTTCTCACAGTTATATTTGAAACTTTCTATTTATGGAGCACTGTCACTTTAATAGACAGAGGTATACTGCTCCATGGATTCCCTGGGGTCTGCGGCTAAATATCTTACAGCTGCTGGGATGGATAAGCGGAGGAATCTCCCAACCCCCTTTCTTCTGTTTCTCTTTGCGGATCCACGGCAAAATGGCGCCTCCGTCTGCGCGCATGCGCACTACGGACTCCACGGGAAGATGGCCGCGGGTAACCGCGCATGCGCCGTCTTTCCCTATATATTACATTGACGTCGGTCACGCTTCTGTACAGCCTCCCCTCTGATGATGTGCCTATAGCACGAAAGGCCTAAGGAGGAGCTGTGCAGAGCGTGACGTCATTTCCTACCGCCGGAGCCACGAGGAGGCCCGGCGGCCATCTTTACTGGGGTCAGTAATGCTTTTCCTTTCACTTTACATGCAATGAATGCTGTGATGTGCATACTGCCCTATTACTTTGTCTGACTAATAAAATCACCTTAAGAACATACTACACTATCTCTGGCACTTGTTTTTTGGGGCTCCTTGCTGGAGCTGCTACTCCCACAGAAAGGGCACCCTCACCAGTCAGAAGAGGGATCAACACTATCAGTGTGACTAACCTTAAGGGGACCTCCGGATCTGTCGTGTTGTTTCTGATGACACACCGTGAATAGGACGCCCACCACTCGGTCTTCGTCGGATCGGACACCTGGGATGATTACCTCTATATGCGCATATTCCATGCGTTTCTGGTGAGTGCGCATTGCTGTTATTTCGAGGCAGTATATACTTCGGAAACATTTTCATCAGACAATACCGCGGATACTGTATAGACTTTACATATGTATATACATTTTTTGTTTTTATCCAATTTTAATTCTTGAAGCGCTGCACTGTTGTTTATTACAATTGATATACGTATATACCAGTGTGCAGAGGGTCCTTCAGAATTTCTAGATGTAATAAAATTAGTTCACAAATATCAACATCATGCTTATATATATTGACATCCAGCCATAGCTCATCCACCTACTCCTTGGTGTCGTGATAACAATATTAGTTCAATGAAAAACCATGCTTTCAATTACACACAAAGAACCAGTCTGTACATGCTTGTGTTATGGCTTCCTGATCATCAATTCTCCAGGTAATCACCTGTAGAAACAGCATGCTCTTCTTCTTTCTCCTATCTTTGTGAACACTCTTAGGACAAATTCACACTATTAGGAGAGCTACCACACGGCTTTACTGCTGCAATAGCTCTCGGTTGCAGGCTGCATTAGGGGGCAGTTTGGTGCATGATTCACCGCACCACACTGCTTTTTTTTTTGGTTTTGTACCAGTTTTATATGAAGTGTATAAAATGTACACTTCACTGGAATGTCCGGTCATGCAATGTACTCTGCTGCCTGACATCACAGTGCAATTCGGGCGGGTGAATGCAGCATGTCTGCATTTTATCGCAGCATATTGCTAGGCTGCTTTGCAGTGTGAATGGGACACATAAGAAACAATTGTTTCCTGTGTTTCCCTGCAGTGACAGATGTTTTACCATGTGGTAAAATGTCTGTCACCACACATAGTGTGAATTGGCCGTTAAAGTGATATTAAAGGCAGATTTTTTTTGTTTAAAAATAACAAATATGGCATACTTACCTGCTCTGTGCAGTGGTTTTGCACAGGGCAGCCCCGATCCTCCTCCTCTCAGATCCTCCGCTGGCACTCCTGGCCCCTCCCTCCTGTCTAATGCCTCCAAAGCAAGCAGCTTGCTATGGGGGCACCCAAGCAGGCTCACTCCTGAGCTGCTGCTCTGTGTGTCCTTTCACACATAATTGAGGCTCTGCCCCACCCCAGCTCTTTCCTCATCGGCTTACTGGCTGTGATTGACAAAGGCTCCTCGGCCAATGAGGAAAGGACCGAACACAGGCTCTTTGCACATCTCTGGATGAAGATGGGGCTCAAGTAAGTTTTAGAGGGGGGCTGCTGCACACAGAAGGTTTTTCCTATCAACAAGGTACAAAACCTTTAGCCTTTATAACCACTTTAAGCTCAACAGCAGCACAGCTAAACAGAATTGCAGTATTGAATCACCTGGGACTTTCCACCTTTCCACAAGTATATCAGGCAGGAACGTGATACACAGTCACAGAGAAAACAAAAATAAAACCAGCATAGTGTAACTCAGATTTATTTAAAGCAAACAAAATGCAATCCAAGTGCCAGATGTCTGACATAAAAGAGCTTCATAACTAAGGTCACCTTTTCAGGCAGAATTTCACTTTTCATAAGAAATAGAATCGTTTTGCAATGTCTATTCTGCCCAAGCCATCCCAATGTGCATATCTCTCACTTTATAAGTCCATGGTAGCTTTGAATATTCACTTCTCTGTTTGAAATAAAAAAAATGCTTTTTGATTCAATCACTCCCTGCATGAAGATCATGTGACATTCCAGGAAGCTTCAAATCAAATCATGCGCTGCCTTCACAGAATAGAGTGTGCATTTCCACTCTGGACCACACCTATACTATACCAACTTTTATTTTATTGCCACCAACTTTTTTACTTTTACCTCTTTAGGTGGCCATACACTGTCTAATTTGATTGTACTATCTCCTGTAGGTCTACCATCAGCTATGTAGTGCAAGGGCCGGTCTGATTTGATACAAACTGAACCGATTGTTCAGGTGAGTCCTCCTATTTCGTAGTTTTGGTAAATCTAAAGGAAATAGTACAGAGATTGTTCAATCAGCATAGTGTATGACCATATTTATAAAAGTACATAGGAAGGAGTGGATGGAGACACTGTCTGGCCCTGTTCATATCTCCACACAATGCGATCTCGCATTCTTGCACTCACACTGTGATGTGTTTATAACAGTGCTTTTTGGTGCACTTGCAGCGGGTTTGTCATGTGGCAGACGTGTGCATGCTATTCGAGTGTTTGATTGCCATTAATATTTAATGGCAACACAAGTGCGATGCATATTTTCAGGTTGTTCCCAAAATGCATGGCAAAGCATGCTTTTTTGTGTTTTGCTGTGCATTCCAAAATGTGCCTCATTGTTCTTATGTAAACACACCAATTCACTTTCAGGCCATGTCTGCTATCTCCTGCTCCTTACCACTGATTTAATTGTTATGCCTTTGCAGGCTGCCGTTATCCTGCCCTGTCTTGCTTCATTAACTGCTACTATCTATCATATGCATGGAACTATATACATTTGCTACCATATGTACTTACTTTGCTGGCTTCCTGCCAGGCCTATGTCTCCCGATTTAATATATTATTATATTATATTATATTATATTTAATATATCCTTTTATTAGGCAGTTGTGTGTATGGAGTTGTGTGCCTATGAGTCTGGGCAGGTTTTCCTTTTACATTATTATTATTATTATATACAGTATTTATATAGCGCCAGAAGGTTTGCTCAGCGCTGTACATTAGCGAGGGGGACAGAACATAAGACAATACAGTAACAAAACAATACACGAGGGGTTCAAGGGCCCTGCTCTTTCAAGCTTACAATCTAGCATCTGCCAATGTTGTCATATGTGTTTTAATGGTGTTAGGTGGAAGTGGTTTCTTTTAATAATTCCATTAAATTGCTTTTGTATTATAATAAAGAAAAGTAGTTTACAGATATACCACAAATGTTCACATTGGAGCCTCTTTTTTTGGTGAGAACCCTCTAATAGTTAACTATTCTGTTACTTTGGTTTTTGGTTCATGCTTTTTTATGTTTGCTGTTTGCTGGTATTTGGATGGATTTAATTTCACTGTAAATTAATCTCATTTAAGTGGCTCTAAAGCAGGGGCGGACTGACCATTTGGGGTCAGTAGGGGGCCCCATGAGATGCCCCTGGTACCTTTTTTCATAGGCTTTTTTGCGTTTGGGCAAGGACACAGGGGACCCATGATCCCCTATTGCCCGGGGGCCCCATGAGTTGTCAGTCCACCCCTGCTCTACAGGCTGAAGATTTTTAGCTTCATGCATTGAACGGGGCAGGCATCAGGAGAGCAGTACATCTTGGTAAAATGTCAAGCACCAGCAGGGCAGTACATCTAGATGAAAGGCCAATTGTAAATAATGGAGTTTCACATCAGCCACGAAGGATTTGGGCCCATACTAGTGTCAACCTTTCAATCCTTTATGGCTACCTTCTAATTCAGCAGCACCTATCAACCCCCCATTAACAGCACAACCAGGCATTCAGGTAGAAACTGGAATTTTTACACCCCTTTGGTTTAATTATGTTTTTAATTATATTTTATCCATTTTATTGTAGACCAGTGTAATCTGTGTGCCCAGCAACACATTGCCAATAATTATATTTATGCCTGTCCATTTGAGGGGAAGCCCATTATGGCTGATGAATTTAAAATATTTCTTGGCCTTACCCTAAATATGAGACTCGCAAAAAACACTCCAGTCACCATATGTCATTCTATTCCTCCGTTATGAGCAGTGCATGCTATAATGTAATTATGGGATTATCCATTTAATGACAGTTCCCTGAATTCACCCTTAATATGACAAGCTTTAAAAATTAGGCCACTTATCAGTTATTTTTCCCTCAAATTTTCTGAAATGTATACTCCCAACAAACATATCTGCATTGATGAGTCCCTCACCCTTTTTACAGACATACTGGGCATTAAACAGTTCATCCCCAGTAAACATGCGATATATGGGGTGGTGTTTTATAAACTGTGTGTGCACAGGGTACACATTTTGCTTCTGCATTTACAAGGGAAAAACAGTCACATGTGTGGGACCTTGTGTTACCTTTGTTCCATCAGGGATACCACACCTATGTGGACAATTTCTACAATGGCCTGACACTTTTCTGACACATTTATGGGTAGCAAACTGTAGATTGCGATACAGCCTGAGCACATTGCAAGAGCTATTCAAAAAGGCTGGTCACCACAAAGCCAAAAAGGGAGGAATCAGCAAGTTTGTACAATGAAGACATGTTGGCCCTTAAATGGAAGGATAAGCGAAATGTCTGTGTCCTTTCTTTCATCCATGAAGGCACATCAGTGGAAATCCAGAGAAGGCATGCTCTGATGCAGAAACCTAATTGCATACATGAATACAATAAATTCACGGGAGGGGTGTAGATTTAAATAATCAAATGATGACACCCTACCTGGAAACCAGAAGATACATTCACTGGTATTAAAAAAGTGTCCATGTCCCTGTTCCAATCGGCCATCTACAAATCTTCTACAGAGTAACAGGAAGACCTGGCTCCTTCCTAAAATACCAAGCAGGGGTTGTAACAGCCCTTATTTACCAGCAGGGCTCTGCATTTGAAACCTTTGTTCTAATGCATGAGAAACACTTTTCTGATATTATCCCTCTTACTGAAACAGGCTGAAGACCTTCAAAAAATGTTGTATAAAAAGGAATAAGGGGTAACATGTGTTTACCATTTTTTCTAATGTCCCTTAAAACCTAGCCTCTGCATAGTAGACTGCTTCAGTCACTGCCATACCTCACTACGATATTAGTGAAGGTATGGTGAAGGTGTTTCTTCTATGTTTTTAACTATCTGCTGGTATCTGAAGTCCTGTGTACTAACCATTAGCCTGTTTTCTCAAACACATTTCTGATTGCTGCCTGGACCAACCATTTTACTACATACTGACCATGCCCTGCCTGCATCCCAAAGTGACTCTGGCCTGTTGATCAACCATGTTTCTACCTGCTGCCTGGACTGATCTTTTGTTTTCATATTGACCACGTCTCTACCTGCTGCCCGAACTGACTCTGCCCTGTTTATCAGCCATGTTTTGTCTGCTACCTGGACTGATCTTTTTTCTGCTTACTGGCCTTATCTCTGCCTGTCACCTCACTGACCCTGGCCTGTTACTTGACCTCATTGTTGTCTGCCGTCTGGACCAATATTTTGGCTATTTGCTGACCATGTCTCTGCCTGCTGCCTGTACTGACCCTGGCCTGTTTGTCAACTATGTTTCTGCTACTATCTGGAGCAATCTTTTGTCTGTTTGCTGACAATGTCTCTGCCTGCCACCAGTATTGGCCAATCTGTATGCCCCACTAACTATATTCCTGCAAGGCACCAGTCCCATCTATTCTCTGCACACAACTGCTCTACTGGAACCACATGTAGTTTTCTTCTCACCCTTTCGTCTGTACTTCCTGGTCAGTGAACATAGAATTGGGCTATGGGCCAGCCACATACAAGTAGGTTAGGTTTGCTTGGACTTTTGGAACAGGGACTGCTGTAGGTGAAGCTACGATAAACTGACCTAACCACTCATACAGAGGTGAATGTTACAGTTCATTTTTTTTTTCTATACAGTGTTGATTTGATTTTTGTGATATACAAATGCAATCTTGGGTACATAATCAGTTAAACATTGAAAAAGTCAGAGGAGGAGCAGCATGCTCTGTATTTCTAAGTATGCTTGTGCTGTGTGTTAGAAATATATTATTAATTATGTAAAAAACACATTTTCATTTTCTTTCCACATTTTCCAAACACTTGTGGCAAAAACATTTTTTAAAAAGACTTATTATGCCTCTTAGAAAATAACCTGGGGTGTTTACTTTAAAAATGTAGTCAATGTGAGAGTGTTTCCATGGTCCTGGTGCTCCAGGACCTCCAAAAATGTGATTGGTAGTTAGGAAATTAGATGTGTAATTTATGCCTTTAGATTACCTGGGAGTAGTAGCAGAATGTGTTTTGGGGCACAATTGTAAGTATGCCTATGCTACTGTATGTGTGTTATTTAACTTGTTAAAATGACAACTTTGTGAAAAAAAATAATTTTATTTACTTTCATCATTTACTTTCATCATCAAAAAATTACAAAACCTCAAAAGCTCACCATGACTCTTACTAAATTTTTCAGACTGTCTACTTTTCAAAAAGGGGTAATTTGTACTAAATTTATGAAGAATGATTATTTATTTTTAAAGTTTTTAAAACAGAAACTAAGAAAAATGTTTTTAAAACACTTCTCAGTCTTTTTTACATGATGTGGAAAAACAGTGGTTATTAAATACCACCAACATAAAACTCTATCTGTCTCAAAAAAAAAAAAAAATGATATGAGATTCATTTGGGTACATTGATGTATGAGTGAGTAATGTCGTTCAAGTGTGGTAGCACCCAAAAATTGGACATGAAGGTGTTGATGAAACAGTGTTCAAGTGGTTAAACTGTGTCATTTTTTCTTTGTGAATGTCACTTTTGTAGTAGCACATCCAAGAATGGAAAAAAACTGCATACAGCCCTTCCCAAACTACATACCAGGCTCTGAGTTTGGAATAAATTTTAATGGAGTGCCTCAAGCAAAAAAAAAGAAGCCAAACCAAATTGAGTGACGTCCACCAAGTAAGCCATTCCAGACCCTTCAGGTCCTGTACATATTTTTTTGGAACTCCATGCAAACAAAACAAAAAAGTGTGAGGTCCCTCTAAAAACGTAAACCAGTTCTTTAATCTGAGTATAAAGCCTGGCTGGACCATATCAGCCCCCCTGCTGAACCATATCATGCCACATGTCCTTAATTTAGGGAGTTTACCTTGCCAGGGACTTCTTCCTACTGTATGTGAATGAGTATGGAGTATATAGTACCTGTTAGGAATGGACTGGCCAGCAATGGTGGGACTCACCTGCCTTTGATCTGCAGTACCAGGGCTGGCCAGCGGGTGCTCCCAGCAATCAGAGACTCAACCTTTCAGCCAGCTAACACCTGGAAACTGATGATACTGGGGTATTTAAGGGATGGCCAGACTTGCAGACTCTGCCTTGGTGTTGTGTTTGTCCTGGGCCCTGTATCCTGTTTCTGTTCCTTCGCTGACCCATGATCTGAACTGCTGCTGACTTCTCCTGCTCTGATCCTGGCTTGTGACCCTGACCACCCCTCTGTCTGACCCTCTGTACCTCGCTGCTTGCTACCTGCTGAACCTGGCCTGTGACCCCGACCATTCTCTGCTTGCTCCCCCCGTACCTACCTGCCCAATTGATATTGACCCGGCCTGCCTGACGACGCTTGCTTGTATGTACTGTTATCTGTGGGTGGTTGGTTTGGTTTGTTTGCACTGTAGTATGTTTAGTATTGCACTGCGTTTATGTTTGTATGGTTAGTGTTAATAAATTTATGTTGTTATATCACATTTCTGAAGTCTGCGTTTCCCTGCTTCAGTCACACATCTCTGGTCATACCTGGGAGTGCCCTGACATTACACCAAGGCCAATCCTGACCAGAAGTGGCTGCACAGGGAAGCCATCTTGGCTTGTTGATGGGAAGGATGGATCTTGATGAGGTTGAGTATTTATATCTGCTAGTGTTTGATGACAGGGAGTATGCTTATCAAACTCTGAAGGAGTATACCCGGGATGAATTGCTAGAATGTATACGGCTCGCTCATGTTCTAGTAGATCAGGGCACAGTGTTCTCTGAGGTGCAGCCATTGATTGAGGTTTGTGCAGAGTTGGTTTCATCTGGTTCCCCCGAATGCAGGGATGAATTTTTGCCACCATTTAGTGCAGACCAGGTAGAGTCCCTGGTGTGGTTATTAGAGGATGATGTGGGTTACCTTTTGGAGCGTTATTCCACATGTTCACCACAGACACTAAGAGATTGTATAAACGCAGTGCAGTCATTGACCAGACAGGCTTTGTGTAAGCTCAGCTTTGTTCAACCCATACTGCAGACATGGACAGACTTGTTGCACCCAGCCTCAGTCAGCTTACAAAGACCCAGTCCTGCTTCTAACTCTACTCCTGTATTCCCACCAGCTCCTCCAGGTTACATGGCCTGCAGTATACTTGGCTATCTACCAGCATGTCAGTACCCCTGTTCCCACTCGCTGCACCTATCCTGCCTTTAACCCTGTAAAAAAGCCCTCTGTAGCAACTGCTCCCTCTCCTGTTCCATCCTCCAGTTTTTTCTCTGTCTCCAGCTGCTCCATTCGTTTGCAGACCTGCGTTTACTTGCAGTGCTCCAGTAGTTAAAACCAGAAAAAAAGCGAAAATTCTTTCCAACCAATACCATCCTGCCAGTATCCAAACCGGTGAGCCTGCCTTCCGTGACTCGGCCTGAAGCCTCTACTCGGCCTGAAGCCTCTACTCGGCCTGATGCCTACTCTTCAGCCGGATGCCTCCTTCTTCAGCCGGATGCCTCTCTTCAGCCTGATGCCTCTCCTCGGCCTGAAGCCTCTCCTCAGCCTGAAGCCTCTCCTCAGGCCTGAAGCCTCTCCTATGGCCTGAAGCCTCTCCTCGGCCTGAAGCCTCTACTCAGCCTGATGCCTCTCCCCAGCCTGAAGCCTCTCTCAGCCTGAAGCCTCTCCTCAGCCTGAAGCCTCTCCTCGGCCTGAAGCCTCTCCTCAGCCTGAAGCCCTGCATTCAGCCTGATGCCTGCATTCGGGCCTGATGCCTCTGCATTCAGCCTGATGCCTGCCTGGCCTAATGCCTGATGCCTTGCTCAGCCTGATGCCCTACTCATGATGATGAACTGATCCAGCCTGACGATCCTATTAGCCAGTTGACTCGATGCCCGCTGTTGATCCAGATGATCCGGTACCTGATCCAGTGCCCGCTGTCGTGCCAATTGACTCAGAGCCCGCTGTCATACCTGGTGACCCGGTGCCCACTGCCCACTGCCAGATGACGCGGTGCCCGCTGGCAAGCCAAATGACCTGATGCTGGTGACCTCGTTGTCCATCGCTGTCGATCCTACCTGATTGACAATGCCCGCTGTCGAGCCAGATGAATCCGACCTGTCGTCAGCTGGTGTGACCTGGTTGCCCCACTGCCTTGCCAGATGACGCTGGTGCCCGCTGCGTGGCCAAAGTGACCCGATTCCCCCGCCAGCAGACATCCCCAATTCTGACCCGTGCCCCCCCGGTTTTCCCTTGACTCGGGCCCACTGCCTTGCCAGATGACGCGGTGCCCGGGTGAGCCAAAAGACCTGATGCCTGGGACCGATGCCCCTGCCGCCCGGTTCAAAGTTTCCCCCTGCCCGCGGTCCCTCATTTTAAATCGGAGCCCCGCCTTTCCAGATGACGCGGTGCCCGCGTCGAGCCAAAGACCTGATGCCCGGTGA
>CATNWA010001847.1:0-26774 GCA_951230385.1 Staurois parvus
ATGCTCACAGGTTCATTTTAAGCTTTCTAATGTTGATGGGAAAATATGGGTAATATAATCAGTTTATGCTCGTTTCGTATCTTTAATCAGTTTTGGCTTCCACCAAGCTGCACAGCATAAAGACCAATAAGTCTCACGTAACCAGCGGGCACATATGCTATATTACTAGCCAACTTCTATTACCTAATCAGCACAATGAGTTACCCAACTTTCAAAGAGAATATAGATTTACTGGCGTGACATTCCCAGGCAGCTGAATTCGGTCAAAATTATTTCCTGCGGAGCGCTCAAACACATTATCTTGCTGGGACAATATACTTTCTGCTAACCGGGGAGCCATAACAAGCCAGCTTTACGGTCTACAATGGAACTCATAAAATCACATTTGCCAGAGGGTAACAGTGTACACAGCAGCTCTCAACCTTAATGATGTATGCGGATAATTATACACAACGATAAACAGTCAAATGTGTGAATACGACTGCTGCAATTATTGTTCCTTCAGACGGGCAACGCAGAAAATTTGATGAAGATATGACAAAATGTTTTATTGCCGTCATCAAGTCAATAAACTTTAGTACTTACTTATTGATTATTATTTGTAACTCAACCTGTTTGGTTTTAGGAGGATTAATTTATGCTGTCAGTGCTGGAACAAGGTTGTCCAAAGACCAGGGTGAAGATGCAGAACTGCATCCCCCTGACTGCTGCTTAAGCATTACATAGATACAGTGGGGCAAAAAAGTATTTAGTCAGCCACCAATTGTGCAAGTTCTCCCACTTACAAAGATGAGAGAGGCCTGTAATTGGCATCATAGGTAGACCTCAACTATGAGAGACAAAATGAGAAAAAAAATCCAGACAATCACATTGGCTGATTTGGAAAGAATTTATTTGCAAATTATGGTGGAAAATAAGTCCTTCGACAGCTCTTTGGTCTTCACCATAGTGGAGTTTGGAGTGTGACTGTTTGAGGTTGTGGACAGGTGTCTTTTATACTGATAACAAGTTCAAACAGGTGCCATTGATACAGGTAATGAGTGCAGGACAGAGGAGCCTCTTAAAGAAGAAGGTACAGGTCTGTGAGAGCCAGAAATCTTGCTTGTTGTAGGTGACCAAATACTTATTTTCCACCATAATTTGCAAATAAATTCTTTCCAAATCAGCCAATGTGATTGTCTGGATTTTTTTTTTTCTCATTTTGTCTCTCATAGTTGAGGTCTTCCTATGATGCCAATTACAGGCCTCTCTCATCTTTTTAAGTGGGAGAACTTGCACAATTGGTGGTGACTAAATACTTTTTTTGCCCCACTGTATGTACATCCCTGTGCTCTGGCATGCCATTTCTTCATCAGTCAAGGCCTGGACTGAGCAAAGCTAAAAGGGAGGGCCAGCATGACTGGGGCGTGCAGACGAGGCGGAGCGTGTATTTTGGGTAGGAGTATATGCAGGAGGTAAGGGGGGTGGTGGACTGACCATTTGGAAACTCAGGCACTGCCCGAGGGCCCGGGGTCAGTAGGGGGCCCCATGAGATGCCCCTGGTACCTTTTTCATAGGCTTTTTTGAGTTTGGGCAAGGACACAGGGGCCCCATGATCCCCTATTGCCCGGGGGCCCCATGAGTTGTCAGTCTGCCCCTGGGGTGGTGTCAGGGACCCCAGCGGCTGCCGTGATCGTGTGCGGATCTGTGCATGTGCAGTGTGCCCGGCCACACTAGCGTGCGAGCATTGGGACCAGGGCACCCGTGATTGCAGCTTCTTTTAACCTCCCTGGCGGTATAATTATTTCCAATTTTTGGTGCTGAAAGCGGTACCATTTTTTTGCATGGAAATATGTAGTTTTTTATTGTAGGCCTGTAATTTTTAGGAATAACTCACTGAAAATCTGTCCGAACAAGAGTCTAGTAAACATCCCGGATATGATAAAACTTAAAACATGAAATCATAAATTATAATTTAATTAATAAAGATAAAAAATAATAATATAATAATAATAAATTTAATTCAATAATATAATCAAACCAAAAAACACTGAAATTTGAAATACAGAGGCAAATTCGCACATCGCTGAGCAAAGTCGCAAAATCGTTTTCAGTGTCTGATGAGGAATTTCCCCCAGGAATCATTATCACTCAATTCTGCAAGTGGTTCTGATTTACTATAAAAGGATGCTAAGCGAGCGCTACCCTTAGCGTTAAAAATAAAGATTAAGCTGCTGAAACACCAAAAAGGTAACCATAAGAAAACCTCCAGTACAATAAATATCACAGTAAATAGGTGCAGCGCTAAAATTATTAATATATACGGCATATACTGTATGATACAATATCAGCAAGTGCAGGAGAATATCACCTGTTGGTGATTATTATTAGTGACTAGATAGTTCAAAGTGATAACAACGTGTGGATCCTGAGGGATCACAATTCCAGATGTGCGGGTGTCCTGATCCAGGAGTGATAGATGATGTGATTCAAAAATGAATGAAATACGCACTCACCAGAAGTGCGTTTAAAATACGCAATATGAATTCTGCGTCATCCAGCAATAAGTAGGTCATCTGTTTCCAGGTCAGATCACACCATAAATCACCGTCCAGGCTCATCAGCGTGCAGGATTCCCTGGTCGCGTTAGCATGTATCACCACCTGGGGTCATCATTTTGCTGTATGGGCACTGCGAATGATGGCACTCACACGGAGAGCCCAATGAGACACCACATAGTGTGATACTGTATAAGGTACCTTTATTCCAGATAGTGGGTACAATCAATGATATAGTAATAAAAAGGTACTGACCATGTGTTCAGGATGGCCACCAGCGGTGGTCAGATGTCCAGTTGCTGTAGCCCCCCTGACGCGTTTCGTGCAAAGCACATAGTCATAGGGAGAAAGGGCTTACAGCAAGGACATCCGTTGTAGTGCTATTTATATTTTTAAATGCCAATTCTGTTTGGCGCGGGCGCCATTTTGCCGGCTATTGGCGCATGCGCAGTCCGTCGGCGCCATTTTGCCGTGGATCGCGGAAGCGTCTACCAGTCATTGTATGTAATAGACTGGTATACTACGGCCGCCATTTTACCGGCTATTGGCGCATGTGCGGTCCGTCGGCGCCATTTTGCCGTGGATCGCGGGAGCGCTTACTAGTCACTGTATTCAGCAAACTAGTATACTACAGTGCAGCGCCATTTTAATGGCAGTATTAAAATGAAATGAAATGAAACAGATGGCTACTGTTCCACAAAGGAGTACAATATAGGGGAAATGTCGAGTTATGAATTCATTGTATGGGATCCGTTATGCCCCTTAAGAAAACCAGTATGGTGTATGAGCATATCGTGAGTTGTATGCAGAGCCCACCCTATATGCACATATATATGACTACATTGTTCATATCCTTCATTATGTGCAAGGAAATTAATGAAATAAAATGCATAACTAAATGGTAATTCCCCGTTAGAACATCATGGGATGTTAAATTACGCAATATAATATAAATAGCATTAACATATATAATACAATACATGGTCAGATAAAATAAAATACATGGTCAAATAAAATAAAATAAAAATAAAATGAACACATGGTCAAATTGCAAACGTACAGTGAAATTAATATATAAAATAGAATATTATCACAATAAGTCAAAGTTAATCCTGTGCAAAATCTAGGACATGAACATCAGAAGATTAAAAGAATATAAAAATTATTAAAAAAATGTATAAGATACGTATAAAAAGATCCAAGGTATTAAAAACATTCATAATCTTTAAAATACTCTAAGATCGCGATGACAAGGAATGTGCATGTCAACTTTCAAATTCAATTATTAAATATAATAAAGTGCAATCATATCTGTATTCCCGTAAAAAATGCGAATAAAGTCAAAATCATATTAGAACTTAGCAAGTGTCATTTTAACTATTATCTATAAAGCAATTTAGATCAAAGTCTATATTGAGTCCCCTGGGATGTAAGGAGGCCAATTCATATATCCATCGTGATTCAAGTTGTGACACTGCTCGTTTCCTATTGGTCCCTCTCCAGTGCGCATTAATGATACCAATGCCCATGAATCTAAGTGAAGATGGATCTTTGTTGTGATGAATTTTATAATGTTGCGACAGGGAATGCTCCTTATATCCTTTTCTGATATTATTGACATGCTCCCCCTCAGTCTATCTCTGAGGCGTCTAGTGGTCCGTCCAACATATTGGAGATTGCATGGACATTGGAGCAGATAGACTACAAATCTGCTAGTGCAGGTAATAAAATCATCTATGTTGTGATAATTACCGTTTGCTGTAGACTTAAAACGATTGATTTTGCTTGTATATCTGCTGCATTGGCAGATAACACACTTTTTACAGGGAAAAAAACCTGTTAAGTTTGTAAACATAGTCGTATTTTTAGGGGGATCGACAATATTGGGCGCGATTTTGTTTCTCAACGGTGTGTCGCTTTCCTAAAAATGATTTCTGGTTTTTCTGGCAATATTGAGTTCAAGATGGGATCAGATTTCAGAATTTTCCAGTTATTATTAATGATTTTGATTATCCTTTTGTGCTGTATAGAATAGTTGGTAATAAAAGGACAGATTTTTTGTGATTGCTGTGTATGGGGATCACCCAACATTAAATTTCTATCTGATTTGCCTATAGCATCCATAGTTAGATTAAGGGTAGTTTCATCATAGCCTTTTTCAACAAATTTGTTTTGATTATTGCCGCTTGTCTATAATATGTATTTGTGTCGGTACAATTGCGTTTAATCCTAGAAAACTGACCCTTAGGAATATTTCGTAGCCACATGGGATGATGGCAACTGTCTGTCGGGATAAAACCATTTCTGTCCGTTGGCTTAAAATATGTTTCTGTTATTATTATTTTCCCATTGTGTGGTTCTTTAAAACCAAATCTAGAAAATTTGACACTTATTTGACTGTATTCAAAAGTAAGCTTAATGTTTAATGAATTAAAATTCAAAGTAGTGAAAAAAAATTTAAAAGGGTCTGCTCGTCACCGTTCCATATGAGGAGGGATGTCATCTATGTATCTACGGTAGAAAGAAAGCTCCGGCCAATCTCTTGCATAGATGACATCCTCCTCCCATCTGGCCATAAATAAATTCGCCAGACTGGGGGGCAAATTTTGCCCCCATGGCAACGCCCTTTTTCTGCAAATAAAATTTATGATTGAACCAAAAGTAATTCCTTGTCATCGCGAAATCCAAGAGGGTCAATATAAAATCTTTTTGTGAATCTGACATATAGTTAAAACTATTTAAAAAGAACTCAACAGCCTCCATACCATCCGAATGTTTTATATTAGTGTATAATGATGCCACGTCCGCTGTGACCAAAAATGTAGTCCTATTTATGGTAATCTTATCTATATCCTGAAGAACTTGTTTTGTGTCCCTCAGGTAGGCCGGGGTTTTTGTTACTAACGGTTGTAGAAAAAAATCAATGTATTCACCAACTCGTGAACAAAGGGACCCTATACCGCTAATAATAGGCCTACCTGGGGGGTTAACAGGGTCTTTATGAATTTTTGGCAATATGTATAAGACTGGAAGTCTAGGTGCCATCGGGCATAGATACAATTTCTCTCTTTTGTTGAGAATCCCATCAGTATATCCTTTATTTATAATTGTTGTAAGTGCTTTTTTATTGTTTCAAAGGGTTTTTTGATAAAAGGGAGTATGTTTCATTATCGTCTAGAATATTATAAAACCTCTTCTATATAATCAGTTTTCTTTAGCACCACAACCCCTCCTCCTTTGTCCGCAGGACGTATTACTAGGTCCCTTTTTCTCTAATAGAGAGTCTATAGCCTTCTTAGTAGGGTCAAATCTGCTTACTGGTTTTATTTTTAACATTTCCAGGTCCTTAAGTACTGTGTCCCTGAAGGCGTTAATATACGAATTATTTTGGGGAGGGGGGTTAAATAATGATGCGTTTCGAAGATTGGAGTTAATGCTGCTATTGTTACGTGTGGTTTGTATAATTGGTTTATTATAAAAATATTTTTTCAAAGATAACTGTCTGATGTATTTTCTGATGTCTATATATGTCTGGAACTTATTTAATGATTTTTTGGGGGCAAATTTTAAGCCCTTATTTAGAAGCCCTAATTCTTGTGTAGTTAGGGCGGTGTTACTCAGATTAAAAATTCCTAGATTTTGCGTTTTTTGAAGTTTGTTGGTCCTTTTCCCTCCCCTCTTCCTCTTCTACGGCACTTCTTTTGCGTGCCTGATTCACCCCTAAAAAATTATTTGATGTAGGGTTCACATTATATTGCTCATAATATTCATTATGGGGATTAGGTGCTCCACCGGAAAAGTTATTAGGGTGAAATGGAGGTCTAGGGCCTGCATTCCCCCTATTGAAGTATGGGGGTTTACCTTTGGGATACCCTGTTGAAGAATATTGTGGTCTAAAGTTGTTTGTTTGTCGAGTTTGAGCTGGTCTGTATTGTGTTTGGTTCTGGTATTGGTTTATTTTGAGATTGTTGTCTCGGATGCCAATTGAGATTACGTGTACCGACATCCTCATTTCTCATTACATTTAAAGGCTCATATCTATTATTAGTAGAGATATTGTATGTGTAATTGGTATCAGATCTAAGAGGTGATCTGTACTGGTTCGAGGGTTCCATAGTTCGGTTCCTAGATTTACCCGATTTTCTTTGGGGTTTGGGAGTTTGAAAATTAACATTTTGAACGTTAATATTAGTCTTAGGTGGATTGGGATCTTCAATCTCAATTGCCACTTAAAGACTTGTTCTTCCTGGTAATCTTTACGATCCCTTAGGTACTTTTTCCTTTTTCTTTATTTTTTGTTCTTTATCCAATTTTTCCATATAGGACTTTAGTTTATTGGATTCTGTTTTATATTCTTCACTGTCTTTAAGAGGAGTAAGTTTCTCACAAACTTTATTTATTTCAGTATCAAGTTACTGTAACTTTTTCTTTTTCCTTAGAATCAAGAATTTAAGTAGGTCTATACCAGCTATATTAAAATATTGATACCATTCTAAGGTTCCATTTATATCCACATATTCGGGAGGTACATTCCATCTTAGGGATCTAGAATAAAGGTACCTTATACAGTATCACACTATGTGGTGTCTCATTGGGCTCTCCGTGTGAGTGCCATCATTCGCAGTGCCCATACAGCAAAATGATGACCCCAGGTGGTGATACATGCTAAACGCGACCAGGGAATCCTGCACGCTGATGAGCCTGGACGGTGATTTATGGTGTGATCTGACCTGGAAACAGATGACCTACTTATTGCTGGATGACGCAGAATTCATATTGCGTATTTTAAACGCACTTCTGGTGAGTGCGTATTTCATTCATTTTTGAATCACATCATCTATCACTCCTGGATCAGGACACCCGCACATCTGGAATTGTGATCCCTCAGGATCCACACGTTGTTATCACTTTGAACTATCTAGTCACTAATAATAATCACCAACAGGTGATATTCTCCTGCACTTGCTGATATTGTATCATACAGTATATGCCGTATATATTAATAATTTTAGCGCTGCACCTATTTACTGTGATATTTATTGTACTGGAGGTTTTCTTATGGTTACCTTTTTGGTGTTTCAGCAGCTTAATCTTTATTTTTAACGCTAAGGGTAGCGCTCGCTTAGCATCCTTTTATTGTACTCCATCTGAACCATTTTAAGTTTGAGCAGCACCTATACATCATGACGGATGTTTTTGAATTTCGTTCTATGCGTAATAGAATTACAGATGAGGTGTTTACTGTTGAACAAGACACTGATAATTTGAAAAGTACTTTTACACATCTGCATAATTTAACGTCAGCAGAGATAAGAACGTTATGGGACATTTCATTTCTGGACAAATATGTCAGAGAAGAAATGGTCCCTAGATCCCTAAGATGGAATGTACCTCCCGAATATGAGGATATAAATGGAACCTTAGAATGGTATCAATATTTTAATATAGCTGGTATAGACCTACTTAAATTCTTGATTCTAAGGAAAAAGAAAAAGTTACAGTAACTTGATACTGAAATAAATAAAGTTCGTGAGAAACTTACTCCTCTTAAAGACAGTGAAGAATATAAAACAGAATCCAATAAACTAAAGTCCTATATGGAAAAATTGGATAAAGAACAAAAAATAAAGAAAAGGAAAAAGTACCTAAGGGATCGTAAAGATTACCAGGAAGAACAAGTCTTTAAGTGGCAAATTGAGATTGAAGATCCCAATCCACCTAAGACTAATATTAACGTTCAAAATGTTAATTTTCAAACTCCCAACAACCCCAAAGAAAATCGGGTAAATCTAGGAACCGAACTATGGAACCCTCGAACCAGTACAGATCACCTCTTAGATCTGATACCAATTACACATACAATATCTCTACTAATAATAAGAGATATGAGCCTTTAAATGTAATGAGAAATGAGGATGTCGGTACACGTAATCTCAATTGGCATCCGAGACAACAATCTCAAAATAACCAATACCAGAACCAAACACAATACAGACCAGCTCAAACTCGACAAACAAACAACTTTAGACCACAATATTCTTCAACAGGGTATCCCAAAGGTAAACCCCCATACTTCAATAGGGGGAATGCAGGCCCTAGACCTCCATTTCACCCTAATAACTTTTCCGGTGGAGCACCTAATCCCCATAATGAATATTATGAGCAATATAATGTGAACCCTACATCAAATAATTTTTTAGGGGTGAATCAGGCACGCAAAAGAAGTGCCGTAGAAGAGGGAAGAGGGGAGGGAAAAGGACCAACAAACTTCAAAAAACGCAAAATCTAGGAATTTTTAATCGAGTAACACCGCCCTAACTACACAAGAATTAGGGCTTCTAAATAAGGGCTTAAAATTTGCCCCCAAAAAATCATTAAATAATTTCCAGACATATATAGACATCAGAAAATACATCAGACAGTTATCTTTGAAAAAAATATTTTTATAATAAACCAATTATACAAACCACACGTAACAATAGCAGCATTAACTCCAATCTTCGAAACGCATCATTATTTAACCCCCCTCCCCAAAATAATTCGTATATTAACGCCTTCAGGGACACAGTACTTAAGGACCTGGAAATGTTAAAAATAAAACCAGTAAGCAGATTTGACCCTACTAAGAAGGCTATAGACTCTCTATTAGAGAAAAAGGACCCTAGTAATACGTCCTGCGGACAAAGGAGGAGGGGTTGTGGTGCTAAAGAAAACTGATTATATAGAAGAGGTTTATAATATTCTAGACGATAATGAAACATACTCCCTTTTATCAAAAAACCTTTGAAACAATATAAAAAAGCACTTACAACAATTATAAATAAAGGATATATACTGATGGGATTCTCAACAAAAGAGAGAAATTGTATCTATGCCGATGGCACCTAGACTTCCAGTCTTATACATATTGCCAAAAATTCATAAAGACCCTGTTAACCCCCCCAGGTAGGCCTATTATTAGCGGTATAGGGTCCCTTTGTTCACGAGTTGGTGAATACATTGATTTTTTTTTTTTTCTACAACCGTTAGTAACAAAAACCCCGGCCTACCTGAGGGACACACAAAACAAGTTCTTCAGGATATAGATAAGATTACCATAAATAGGAATACATTTTTGGTCACAGCGGACGTGGCATCATTATACACTAATATAAAACATTCGGATGGGTATGGAGGCTGTTGAGTTCTTTTTAAATAGTTTTAACTATATGTCAGATTCACAAAAAGATTTTATATTGACCCTCTTGGATTTCGCGATGACAAGGAATTACTTTTGGTTCAATCATAAATTTTATTTGCAGAAAAAGGGCGTTGCCATGGGGGCAAAATTTGCCCCCAGTCTGGCGAATTTATTTATGGCCAGATGGGAGGAGGATGTCATCTATGCAAGAGATTGGCCGGAGCTTTCTTTCTACCGTAGATACATAGATGACATCCTCCTCATATGGAACGGTGACGAGCAGACCCTTTTAAATTTTTTCACTACTTTGAATTTTAATTCATTAAACATTTAGCTTACTTTTGAATACAGTCAAATAAGTGTCAATTTTCTAGATTTGGTTTTAAAGAACCACAATGGGAAAATAATAACAGAAACATATTTTAAGCCAACGGACAGAAATGGTTTTATCCCGACAGACAGTTGCCATCATCCCATGTGGCTACGAAATATTCCTAAGGGTCAGTTTTCTAGGATTAAACGCAATTGTACCGACACAAATACATATTATAGACAAGCGGCAATAATCAAAAACAAATTTGTTGAAAAAGGCTATGATGAAACTACCCTTAATCTAACTATGGATGCTATAGGCAAATCAGATAGAAATTTAATGTTGGGTGATCCCCATACACAGCAATCACAAAAAATCTGTCCTTTTATTACCAACTATTCTATACAGCACAAAAAAGATAATCAAAATCATTAATAATAACTGGAAAATTCTGAAATCTGATCCCATCTTGAACTCAATATTGCCAGAAAAACCAGAAATCATTTTTAGGAAAGCGACAACCGTTGAGAAACAAAATCGCGCCCAATATTGTCGATCCCCCTAAAAATACGACTATGTTTACAAACTTAACAGGTTTTTTTCCCTGTAAAAAGTGTGTTATCTGCCAATGCAGCAGATATACAAGCAAAATCAATCGTTTTAAGTTAACAGCAAACGGTAATTATCACAACATAGATGATTTTTATTACCTGCACTAGCAGATTTGTAGTCTATCTGCTCCAATGTCCATGCAATCTCCAATATGTTGGACGGACCACTAGACGCCTCAGAGATAGACTGAGGGAGCATGTCAATAAATATCAGAAAAGGATATAAGGAGCATTCCCTGTCGCAACATTATAAAATTCATCACAACAAAGATCCATCTTCACTTAGATTCATGGGCATTGGTATCATTAATGCGCACTGGAGAGGGGACCAATAGGAAACGAGCAGTTGTCACAACTTGAATCACGATGGATATATGAATTGGCCTCCTTACATCCCAGGGGACTCAATATAGACTTTGATCTAAATTGCTTTATAGATAATAGTTAAAATGACACTTGCTAAGTTCTAATATGATTTTGACTTTATTCGCATTTTTTACGAATACAGATATGATTGCACTTTATTATATTTAATAATTGAATTTGAAAGTTGACATGCACATTCCTTGTCATCGCGATCTTAGAGTATTTTAAAGATTATGAATGTTTTTAATTACCTTGGGATCTTTTTATACGTATCTTATACATTTTTTAATAATTTTTATATTCTTTTAATCTTCTGATGTTCATGTCCTAGATTTTGCACAGGATTAACTTTGACTTATTGTGATAATATTCTATTTTATATATTAATTTCACTGTACGTTTGCAATTTGACCATGTGTTCATTTTATTTTATTTTATTTTATTTGACCATGTATTTATATTTTATCTGACCATGTATTGTATTATATATGTTAATGCTATTTATATTATATTGCGTAATTTAACATCCCATGATGTTCTAACGGGGAATTATTACCATTTAGTTATGCATTTTATTTCATTAATTTCCTTGCACATAATGAAGGATATGAACAATGTAGTCATATATATGTGCATATAGGGTGGGCTCTGCATAAACTCACGATATGCTCATACACCATACTGGTTTCTCTTAAGGGGCATAACGGATTCCCATACAATGAATTCATAACTCGACATTTCCCCTATATTGTACTCTTTGTGGAACAGTAGCCATCTGTTTCATTTCATTTCATTTTAATACTGCCATTAAAATGGCGCTGCACTGTAGTATACTAGTTTGCTGAATACAGTGACTAGTAAGCGCTCCCGCGATCCACGGCAAAATGGCGCCGACGGACCGCACATGCGCCAATAGCCGGTAAAATGGCGGCCGTAGTATACCAGTCTATTACATACAATGATGGTAGACGCTTCCGCGATCCACGGCAAAATGGCGCCGACGGAACTGCGCATGCGCCAATAGCCGGCAAATGGCGCCCGCGCAAACAGAATTGGCATTTAAAAATATAAATAGCACTACAACGGATGTCCTTGCTGTAAGCCCTTTCTCCCTATGACTATGTGCTTTGCACGAAAGCGTCAGGGGGCTACAGCAAACTGGACATCTGACCACCGCTGGGTGGCCATCCTGAACACATGGTCCAGTACCTTTTTTTATTACTATATCATTGATTGTACCCCACTATCTGGAATAAAGGTACTTTATACAGTATCACACTATGTGGTGTCTCATTGGGCTCTCCGTGTGAGTGCCATCATTCGCAGTGCCCATACAGCAAAATGATGACCCAGGTGGTGATACACATGCTAACGCGACAGGGGATCCTGCACGCTGATGAGCCTGGACGGTGATTTATGGTGTGATCTGACCTGGAAACAGATGACCTACTTATTGCTGGATGACGCAGAATTCATATTGCGTATTTTAAACGCACTTCTTGGTGAGTGCGTATTTCATTCATTTTTGAATCACATCATCTATCACTAGCTGGATCAGGACACCCGCACATCTGGAATTGTGATCCCTCAGGATCCACACGTTGTTATCACTTTGAACTATCTAGTCACTAATAATAATCACCAACAGGTGATATTCTCCTGCACTTGCTGATATTGTATCATACAGTATATGCCGTATATATTAATAATTTTAGCGCTGCACCTATTTACTGTGATATTTATTGTTCTGATTTACTATCGCTGTTCTCTAGCCGGTCTAAAACCGCTTTTGACCTAAATGGACGCTTTTTGGACGCCATGGACTTTTCTAAGTTTCCAGGCAGAAAGAACAGTCAAAATGCAGGCAGGGCACAGGACAAAGCAGTAGGGACAAAATATATGTGAAATGCATTGAAACAGCAATGTTTTACTATATAATAATCATTTTTTAAAAAAAATGACATTTTTTAAAAATTTCAAATTTGCCGCCGGTTCCGGCGCCCGTACGTCCCGACGTCACAGGGACCGGAACACGGAAGCCGGATGCCTGCATCGGCCGGAGGAGATGGCCGGGGACGCTGCAGGGGACACATTGCGGGAGCGAAGGACAAGGTAAGCTCTGCAGGGAATCCCAGAGCAACGCCGCATGGTAAGCCCGAGTGTAGCTCGGGGTTACCGCTCTTGGTACTGAAATTTTACCCCGAGCTACACTCGGGAATACCGCCAGGGAGGTTAAACTGTCTACACCTGGAGAAAAAGAATAGACTGAAGGCTCCATTTCTGCTTTGTTTTATGTGAAGTTATGCACGTCTCTCCATTAGGCTTCATGCAAACTGGGAATTTTAAGCCGGTAGGGCTAGCTGTATAAAGTCACATTAAAAACGCATGTTTTCCCCGCATTTTTTTATCATTTTTGCATTAGCATTTCTTACACCAAAAAATGTTTTGGTCTGAAATACAGCTCAAAAATGCCAGTTTGCTGCGTTGTACTGCATTACTGAGTTTACCAGTGTTAGAGTTTTTACAGCTAAAAATCTCTTGGAACCCACTAGTCCTGTGTTTTTTTTTCCAGCCAGAAAACACCCCTGCTAAAAAAAACGCAGATTAAAGCCTATGTGTGCATGGTCAATTGGATAACATACATGGTAGTTTACTAGCTGTAAAAAAAAAAAAAAAAAAAATGGCAGAAGCCAAAAACAGCAGCTGTGAAAAAATACCCAGTGTACATGAGGTCTTTTTCACAGGAGGAGGACTGCCATCGCCAAAATTATTTAAAAAATGGAGGGTAGGGTTATAGCCACTCGTCGCTGTTGAGGAGGCTGGCTTACAGACAGAGGGCAGCAACCATGCATCAGCACCATTATTTGAAGGGCCAACAGCTGGTGTTTTCTGCAAGCTGGGCCCCAGGAAGCAGAAAGAAGATTGCTTTTTCAGACTGCTCTTGAGTGGCAAGTAGGGGAGATCAGGACTTTCCCAAAAGAGAAACAGAGGTGGGCGAGCAATGACATCCTGGAAGGAGGTCACAGTGTACAGTGGGCAACACCTACCTTCTGGAGTTGTAGCTACACTATAACCACCCTCACTTTGAGCCATATTTTGTCCAAGATTTTTGAACCACAAACCTTCCCATGTAATCTAATAGAAATTTCCTGGGTTGCTCTAGAGTTGCATATATTCCCATCAGCAGTTTATTTTTTTACTTTTTTTTTTATTTTTATGTTATTTATATATACAAAGTAGCAATATAAAAAAAATGTCTTACACAGTAAGACCAGTGTACACTATAGACCCTTTTTTATTGTCTAAAAGCCACAAGTAAAATACATTCAAATGTGAAACAAAGGGAAAGTTGTTTTAAAGTCTTTAACTTTTTTTTTTTAAACCCAAACTAGCAACTTGAAAATTGTAAAAAGACAGTACACGTTTTTTAGCTTCCTTTTTGTATATTGTATTATTATGTGTTACAAAACATTACACATCAATGAAATACACACAAAAAAAAAAAAAAAAAAAAAAAAAAAAGGAGGAGCATTTCTTTACAATTTCTCAGTTACTATTTATATATCCTTTTTTTCCCCTTTTTTTAAAAAATATCCTCCAAAAATGACAAAACACTACCCCCCCCCCCCCCCAAAAAAAAAAAGGAAAAAAGAAAAACGCTAGGAACACAAACTTAAAAGCTGCAAAGCCATTTGAAAGATTTTAAAAAATTCCCTGTAGGCAGCTGATACAGCAAGCTCCCCTTTATGGTGCCTCCTCACCCTGGGAGATTAGGCAGGACCAGGGAGGGAAATAGCGGGGACTGGAGAGGAAGTGGAAGAGCCAACATCCTTCTGTTGTGCTCCTGCTCTCCTCCTTTTGGGGAAGGGCAGGGTGCACCTGGATTCCCTGTTCTAGCCATATGAAAGCAGGAGAGAGTATAAAATGGTCAGAGCAGACCCAGAGGAAGACTTTGGGAGTTGTTCTACCCCCCCATCCCTTCCTTCCTCAACCCAGGAGGAGTAGCAGGCTTACAGGGGGTTAGTGCCCTTCTGCTCAAGATACAAGCAGGAACTAAAACCAAGGACCAAGACCTAAAACCAAGACTAAGACCAAGACCAAATGTTTCTTGCTGCTGGTTGAACTGTGTTGATATTTGCGTCTCAAGAAGAGTCATGTTATTAATTGAGGCTTTCCAGTAAAAGAACCTTAACCACATCCAGCCTTTATTCGGTCATAATGCTGCTCTGAGGAGAGCGAGAGATTTCTAATAATGTCCTCTGGCTGTCAGGCCTGTAAAAGGTAGCTTCTGGAACTCCTGGAAGTGAAGGGGCGAAGTCATGCAGGCAGGAGGGAGTTTTTCCTCCTGCCACCTACACATTGGGAAAAGTAATGGGCAAAGTTATTGTATTGCCAGAAGGTCAGTTTACATTGAGGGTTGCCTCAGCTGCTCACTATGGCCACACAGGAGGCAGTCTGCCAAACACCAACAACTCAAAATCACCTTAAACCACCATAATGTTAGCCTTCCCCAATGTATCCAATCAGGGGCGGACTGACAACTCATAAGGGCCCCCGGGCAATAGGGGATCATGGTTCCCCTGTGTCCTTGCCCAAACTCAAAAAAACCTATGAAAAAGGTACCAGGGGCATCTCATGGGGCCCCCTACTGACCCCGGGCCCTTGGGCAGCGCCCAAGTTTCCAAAAGGTCAGTCCGCCCCTGTATCCAATGTATTTAGCCCACTGACAAAATTTCACAAAAAAATCTGCAAATATTGTCACAATTTCTGCTAAAGCCAAACTGGCCACTTTTGCTTATATCTAACCTCACCCCTGTTCCTATGACATCACTCACTTTTTACGATCTTATTGTAGTGGTCATAGAATAGCAACATCATTACATACCATACCTGGAAGATCTTTCAGTAGATGTTTAGACCACCATTGAATGCCGCTATCAGGTCCTACCTAAGCCTCCAGCGTTTTTTTTGTGTTGTTATATCTGCCTCATGTAACTGCGTCCAGAACGCCACACTACCATTATGATTCAAACCGCATGTGAATCATATATTTTGTAGAAAGGTTTTTGCAATTTCCTGCAGAAGCCGTAGATAAAAAGACAAGGCACCTTGCATTATTCCGGGTGAAAAACAACCACACAATTATATTATTGGGTGATAAATAACCTGCTGGGTCTAGACGTGTAATTGTCTTGTATGTAGCTTTGATCTACAATATAATTAAGCTTCGGACCCTTTTCATAACAAAAGGACCTGGCCAAGTGGGGGTTGCATTTCCTTATGGTGCTGGAACATAGAAATAACGCCGTATTTATTAGCTCTAATTCAATTACATCAACACCCACTATATTCCAGGGAAAAAACTGTATTAAATATTTACTTTTTCTCTTATCTTTTCTTAAAGGGAAAACAAAAGCATTAAATATTTCCTTTTTTTCCCCTTTTTTTTATGAAAAGAAGAAATCTTCACAATAGCCTAATTCTTTGAAATACTTGGTCACCATCTCTACATACTTATCTTAAACCTTGGCATTCTTACACCTATGTTTTATAGGGCATATCTGAGTGAATGACAGTTTTCTACTATTCACTTCCAAGGTCCAAACAAGTATAATAATCTGACACTCACCAAAGAGATACAATTATTTGAAAAGGAAAAAGATTTGGAAATCACCTTTGAAAAGCAATTCCAGACAACTATAGAGATAAGCCTTTGAGCGAATAATGGTATACAGTAAATATGGAAATAAATAGAATCTCATACAAGTCTAGCACCCCATTGCAACTGAAAAAAGAAAAGAAGGTGCTACTACCCATCCAATGCTCATCTCAGGAACTAGGCAGCTGCGTGACCCACAGTTGCTTATCCGTTCCAGAATTAAATGAAAGCAATCCGCACTACCGCCGTTGTCCTAAAATTTTCATTTTATTTATTTCAGGTACTTATACAGTGCTGTCAATTTACACAGTGCTTTACATATACAGTGGGGATCGAAAGTTTGGGCACCCCAGCTAAAAATTTGTATTAATGTGCATAAAGAAGCCAAGGAAAGATGGAAAAATTTCCAAAAGGCATCAAATTACAGATTAGACATTCTTATAATATGTCAACAAAAGTTAGATTTTATTTCCATCATTTACACTTTCAAATAACAGAAAACAAAAAAATGGCGTCTGCAAACGTTTGGGCACCCTGCAGAGTTAATATCTTGTACTGCCCCCTTTGGCAAGTATCACAGCTTGTAAACGCTTTTTGTAGCCAGCCAAGAGTCTTTCAATTCTTGTTTGAGGTATCTTTGCCCATTCTTCCTTACAAAAGTCTTCCAGTTCTTTGAGATTTCTGGGCTGTCTGTCACGCACTGCTCTTTTAAGGTCTATCCATAGATTTTCAATTATGTTGAGGTCAGGAGATTGTGAAGGCCATGGCAAAACCTTCAGTTTACGCCTCTTGATGTAATCCCCCGTGGATTTTGAGGTGTGTTTAGGATCATTATCCATTTGTAGAAGCCATCCTCTCTTTAACTTCAGCTTTTTCACACATGGCATCAAGTTACCATCCAAAATTTGCTGAAATTTTATTGAATCCATTTTTTCTTCTACTCGTGAGACGTTCCCTGTGCCACTGGCTGCAACACAACCCCAAAGCATGATTGATCCAACCCCATGCTTAACAGTTGGACAGAGGTTCTTTTCATTAAATTCTGTGCCCCTTCTTCTCCAAATGTACCTTTGCTCATTCCGGCCAAAAAGTTCAATTTTAACCTCATCGGTCCACAGAACTTGTTTCCAAAATGCATCAGGCTTGTCTATATGTTCATTTGCAAAGTTCAAATGATGATTTTTGTGGTGATGATGTAGAAGAGGTTTTCTTCTGATGACTCTTCCATGAAGACCATATTTGTACAAGTATCTCTTTATAGTGGAATAGTGTACCACAACTCCAGTGTCTGCCAGATCTTTCTGGAGGGATCGTGCAGTCAAACGTGGGTTTTTGAATTGTTTTTCTCACAATCCTGCGAGCTGTTCTGTCTGATATTTTTTCTTGGTCTTCCAGATCTTGCTTTAACTTCTACTGTTCCTGATGGCTGCCATTTCTTAATTACATTCCGAACAGAGGATATTGACATCTGAAAACGCTTTGCTATCTTCTTTTGAAAGTGTAAATGATGGAAATAAAATCTAACTTTTGTTGACATATAAGAATGTCTAATCTGTAATTTGATGCCTTTTGGAGATTTTTCCATCTTTCCTTGGCTTCTTTATGCACATTAATGCAAATTTTTAGCTGTGGTGCCCAAACTTTCAATCCCCACTGTATATATTGAACATTCACATCAGTCCCTAACCCTCAAGGGGTGTACAATCTAAGGTCCCTAACTTACATTCATACATACACATATTAGGACCAATTTAGATAGGATCCAATTAACTTACCAGCATGTCTTTGGAGGGTGGGAGGAAACCTGAGCACATTCATGCAAGCACAGGGAGAACATGCAAGCTCCATGCAGGAGGCGCCATGGTCGGGAATTGAACCCATGCCCCATTTACTGCAAGGCAGACATGCTAACCACTAAGCCACTGTGCCGCCTTAACCACTTCCAGTCCGGACACTTTTACCCCCTTCCTGACCAGGGCAATTTTCAGCTTTTAGCGCTATCACACTTTGAATGACAATTGCACGGTCATGCAACACTGTACCCAAATGAATTTTTTACCATTTTTTTGAGATAGATAAAGCTTTATTTTGGTGGTATTTATTCACCACTGGGATTTGTATTTTTTTGCTATGTAAATGAAATGTCCAAAAATTTTGCAAAAAAGTGTTTTTTTTTTTATAAAATTTTGCAAATAAATAATATTTCATCATAAATCTTAGCCAAAATTTATTCCGTTATCTTTTTAGTAAAAAAAAAAAAAATCCAAATTAGTTTATAAGCAAAAATTATAATTTTTAAACATTTTTTTTTACATTTTTATTTTATTTTTTTATATTATTATTTTTTATTTTATTTTTTTTTTTACATATTGTCACCCTAGCAGTACAGTGTCACCATGGTGACACTGTACTACTTGTGAGGGGTGATAAAGATTTTTTTTTTTTTTTTACACTGATTGCTTTTACACTCATATAGGATGTAAAAGCAATCATTTCTCTCTTTCTCTCTGTGTGCATTCTTGCAGCCATTGAGAAGAACTGAGTGAGCTGTGATTGGTCACAGCTTGTCACATGGTACAAGGCTTTTGTGAATAGCCTTGTACCATGTGACCTCTGTGATCATTCACAGATTTCACACATAGTAAGCAATGATGTCAGAAGTGACATCTTGCTTACTACTTTGCATGTGATCACTGATTGGCCAATCAGTGATCACATGATCGGGACCTCGTACAGAGGTCCCGTCCGACGATCGGTGTTTCACTGTGTCCGGAGGACACAGCGGGCACCGGATCGCGGTGCTGCGCGCTCCCAGGGAGCGCGCACAAGCAGGGTGCGGGGAGGCCGTTTATAGACGGCCACCCGACCCTGCAGTGCCACCGTCCAGCCGTTTTATATACAACGGCCGGTCGGGAAGTGGTTAATTAAATTGACCACAGTAAAATCATTACAGGTATAAAGGTTGACGCGTTTCGGCTTAATAAGCCTTAGTCATAACCCATACAATGAAATGGAATGTAGAAAATGCATACATATGGTGGGTAGGACAAGGCTCCACCCAGTATTGAGCATGGCTTTTTTAAAGCACTGTGATAGCCAATCAAAATGCCTGTCACTAAATAAAATGGTAAGCATACAGTCTATGTTGTGCTTGCTTTGCTTCACTTCAAAATTATACCCCATGTCGCTTTTTTGGTGCTTCAAAGCATCTCATTGGTTCTTAGGATGTCAGTGACTGCAAGGTTGTATTGGTACACAATAAAAACCCAT
Organism: Staurois parvus; assembly: GCA_951230385.1. Classification (NCBI taxonomy): domain Eukaryota; kingdom Metazoa; phylum Chordata; class Amphibia; order Anura; family Ranidae; genus Staurois; species Staurois parvus. The sequence continues at coordinate 19,937 of CATNWA010001847.1, forward strand.
GGCTTTGTGTAACTAAAAGGGCAGCTTGATCCACCCACTGGCTTGTATACAATTTGCTGGGAGATTTTTAGTAATTTTACCAAGGCATCCCTGAAGAAACATGAAAGCACCCCAGGGTGCCTGGGCACCCTGGTTGAAAAAGACTGGTCTATGAATACACTCGTTTACAGCACCTTCAGGTTTTAAGGGACTTTTATTCAGCTTTAGCTTCACTTTGTTTTGGAGGTATGAGAGATCCCAGGATGCACGGGGAAACTGACAAGTGAACCAGAAATACTTCATCAGCAAGGGTGTAGCAGCAGGAAGGTGGGTGATTGGAGTGGAGCAGAGAGAGAGGACTGAGCAGCAGAGGATCAGCAGAGCTGAGGGATCAGATCAGGAGAAACTAGCAGATGACACACGTGGGAGCAATATAGCGGGAGATGAGTGGGGACCAGATAGAGAAGAATCAGCTAACCAGAGCGTAAGAAGAGCTGGAGGTTACTGCTGAGTGGGGGATCAGCAGAGCTGGGGGTTACTACTGAGTGGAGGATCAGTAAAGTTGGGGGTTACTAATGAGTGGGGGATCAGCAAAGGTTACTACTGGGCGGGGGATCTGCTGAACAAATGGTATTAATAAGCTGGGGATCTGATGAACAGAAGTACTAATGAGCTTGGAATCTTCTGAGTGGGGTACTACTGAGCTGGGGCTCTACTGGGTTCCTTTATTACAAATAAAAAAAATCAATACACATGTAGCACTACCTCCTTAGGAGTTGCTGAAGGTTTGGATCCCCCTATAGTCCTGCACAGCCAGGTAACACACATTTTCCACATTCTGGAGACAGTAAACAATCCTTGAGCTTACTTTTTTTGTTTTTTTTTTAGAGGTATTGAACTTGGATGGGGTAAGGGGTGTATGGGATGCCCAAGGAATAGTAAACTGAGGGCAACTTCCTGGCAACTCTATACAAGTCCAAGATAGGAAATTCTCTTCTGGGAGAGCTCTCCAGCCTCTCCTGGGTGTACCACCCCAGATCAAAACTTTTTTTTTTACCCACTGTTCTGGAGGAATCCCAGGGCAAAGGTATCCAGGGCCTGCCACTGTAAGTTAAATAGTCCTGGGTAAGGAGCTAGTCAGGTTTGCCACCAGAAATGCTCTTTTCCCTTAGCTGGCCCAAGGGGTGTAAGATTACTCAGTCCTTGCCTGTAAGCCGGTTGTGTTTGTGGCTGCCTTCAGGCCTTCTGTTGAACTGGCTCATTCCCCAACCCCACAGGTGGTACTCCCTTCAGGAACCGATGAGACTGAGTGATTGTCTTTTCCAGATCCCATCCTGAAGGTAGGCACCTTCCCATTGGTCCCCCTCCCACGTTTCTGCATCTCAGCTTTCCTCGCATCTTCCACCCAAACTTTCCTCTCGTGCTGAGCAGGCTCAGTCACACTTAAAGGCTGCCCTGACCCCATGCCAATCCTCCTGCTTGAGGAATGGCAAAAGTCCTTCCTGTGTGCAGTTCAGCCCCTCCTCACCCCCACCCTCTGTTTCTAGAATCTTCTCCAAGACTCTAGAGTAGAGAGAGGTATCAAGGAACCGACCTGCAGAGCCTCTTAGCCCTAACCCAGATTTGACCCTGCTGACTATTTTCCCAGGCTGCTACTCAGTTTCTCTAACTAAAAACAAATGTAACCAGCTCCCCCTGGTTATCTAGAGGGGCGCTACACACACATAAGTCGTTTGCCAAGCTTCATTAAAGCTTTAAAAAAGCATCACTGAAGCATCATCGAAGCATCACCAAAGCATTTAAAACACATAAACAAATCATGTTGAAGCGGTAGGTGCTTTATTTAATATAAATTAAAGTTAAAGCAAGTGGAAATCAGCCCTTCGTCTTCTGATCCACATTACGCCTCCACAAACCTATGGTTCACTTGCTCCACCTTATCCTGGAGCAGAATGTCACCTTCGTCACCACTGTTTGAATATTAGCTTGTTGTTCACAGTCCCTGGCCCTAGAACTATCAGGCCACTTCTTAGGTTCTCAGGTTCTTCTCACTCACCCCTAAATTGAGGCTCAGTGATTATGCTCCAGCATTCGGATAATGTAATTTTTGCAATGTGATTCCCTGGACTCTCTTTTCTCTTGTACTCTAGAGTGTTACACTTCTTCCTACATATGTACTGTACAACTTGTTTTAAGAAATTATATAAAATACATGTCATGCTTGAGTCCCTTTTTGAGATGGTCAAAATAATTTATCTATGGCCAATGAATCCTTACAATGTCCAGATCACAGAGGAGACCTTGAAATAGCATTCCAGTCTCAGGGAACCTCTGCTAAAAATGATTATATCTACAACTCATGATACATTTGTATGAAGATCAGTGGGAAGAATGTTCCTTACACTTGAGGAAGAATTACCCCCTTACAGATAGCAAAAATGATCAATGGTTTAGGGGGGACTTATCTGAGAGGTAGAAATTGCTCCTTGCTCAAGGAACCCGTAGCAATCTCAGGAGGAACCCTGGTTTAGATGATAGCTTCTACCTAGCTCATCTATGACACCTGAAGAATAGTTTTCAAACCCAATGCCATTCAAGAACGTTTTCCAGCTTTAGGTCTAGTTATTTGACCTTCAGAACATGACTGAGACTGAGGCAAGGCTCAAGCAGCTATCCTTTACACAGGCATCCTCCCAGAGAGAGACCCCAGGGAAATGAGAGCTATGGAAAGAAGCTACAAAACATTTATCATACCTCTAAGCCATACATGCGAATACAGCTGCTCAGGGATTGTCTAGAAAAATACTCTTCTTGTAGACGTTTTGATGGTGGGACTGCAGCTATAGGGGTTGATATCTGTACCAACGATTCGTTGTGTTCAGGTAGTTTGGAGACACATACACATTCAACCTGTGGGTATGCATTTGATCGGGCAGCAGTAAGTGGGGGTTGGAGGAACTAGGACCCTGTGGCGATGTGGCAGCGCTGCCTGTTGCGCGCGCAATGGCTAGTGGATATGTGCCATTGAGTTCGCGCTGCTGCCGTCCTAGTGCGCAGGCGCGGGATGGTCTGCGCGCATGCGCAGTTACTACCACGCCATAACGGCGTGCGTTTCACAGGCAGATTCCATCTGCAGCTACATCATGGAAGCAATATCTCCCTCTGCTGCCCAATAACCAACGCACACCACTAATAACAACACAGGTAATACGGATACATTCTGAATATACTGTCTCCTCCCCACCATCCATAAGAGTTATCCCCCTGCTGGATCGCATGAATGTATGTCCATAAAAAACCTTCTTCCTTCAGTTATATCCTGTTATATATATATATTTTTATAGCAACATTGCTTTTTCTTCAAACTGTTAGCATTAATCACTATTTTTAGCAAAATACTTTGGCTGTATTGCCCACTTTGTGGGAACAATTTTGAAATCATTGGCCATGAATGGTTCATTCAATTGTGTGAGTTCCTCACTTTTTCTATATTTATTTTGATCGTTAGTGCAATGATAATAATAATATATTTTTAATTAAGGGATGAATTAGTTAATTAGTTAAATTTTTATTTTTATTCATGCATTTACAAGCTGTATTTATTAATGAATGAATTTTTTTTAGCATTTTTTTAGCATTAATTGATTCCATATATATATATATATATTATATTTCTATCTTATCTTTTATGTTTATTATCTATATGGTTCTATGAAATCTTGATGATTATTTATTGCATTTTGTTGACACCCGGGCCCCTCCTCCCTGCCCAGGACAGCCCAACCCATCAGGGAGGGCCTTATTTCAGTCTGGAGGCATAAATGGGAACACACACTCTCAGTCCAGTCAGCTCTGAGGAAGAAGGCTTGTCCTTCGAAACACGTCAGCTGTACTGAGTGGCTTCCTCCATGATGGGATTCGCATTTGCATCTTGCCTCTAAAGTCCCTTTGAGGACTTACATGCCTGTTTTTATTCGCTGTTTGTGAGTACCATTCTTTTATTTAATAAATTTTGGTTACTGAAGTAATGTGCAAGGTTGGTGCGCTTCTTTTTTGTTGTTCTTCCTCACAGTTCTGTTTGCTTCCCCAGCCTTGGTGTGGAGCTGCACGACCTTAACTATTTCGGTGGTTCCTTCCTTCCTTTTTTGGAGTTTGATTCCATCTACTCACCACCGGTCTGGGTCCTGGAGCGCAGGAGATATCGCATTTGGTTCATTGTCCAGGGATTGTCTGAGCCAGAAAAAAAAAAAACAGGTACCCAGGTAATTGCCCTCCTGCACTGCTTTCTGGAACCTTCTTCCAGCAACAGGTGGAACCAATCAACTCCATTGAGCTTAGGGAAGATCTGCAGAGCCCAGAAAAGGGAAACAATAGTTCAAGCTAGTTACAGCACAGAAACAACAGAACTGAATTTAGACAAGTTGCATTAGTGTGAACTGGGCCTAATAGAGCCATCTAGTGACCATAATGTGGTCTTTTTTCCTGACTTGGGGAATTTCAAGTAATAATACCATATTATTGCCACTAGATGGCTCAGACAATCTTAAAATAGAGCCTGAGCAGTAGGAGAGTCAGCTGGAAGATGAACTAAGAGAAGGCTGGAGTGTGAAGCCCGAGAGGAGAGGAGCCTACCTACAGGCAGGATGCTGGAAAGGAGGATCTCCACAGCCCAAAGTCTCCTAGGGAGGACATCTTGAGAAGCAAGAAAGGAGCAAGCCCAGCATAAGACCTGAAGTTAGCCACCAACCCACCAAGCTGACAGGACAGTGTGAGTATTCCTACACCCCCTGGGCCAGATAAAGGGAGAGAGCAGTCAGATGCAAGACTCAACTATTTTTCATCTAGATTACTTAAATGTTAGCTCTTGGTACCGCTTGCCCAGGGATACCCTCAGTGCAGCAGGGTGAAGATGAGGATTCATCTGAGGTCTAAGGAGGTACAGCAAGGGGACTTCAATGCTCCTTAAAAGAGAGAGTGCTATATTTTCTTTTGGATACACATTTTTTTTACATTGTACGAGTTCTACAGTTCCTTGGGCTTCCCATATACCCCTTAGACCCCATTCACATTGTTAACCCCTTGATAAAAACAACTAAAAAAACAGCTCCAACTGTATTACTGACTGTGTGTGTGAAGATGTGGAAAAATGTGTTGTTGCCTGGCCGTACAAAGCTAAAAGGGGACCTAAAATCAGTGGCCCTTGAGAAGGTAGCACTACAGTAATAAAACAAACTGCACGTGTCTAACGGCTTGGTCATGTTGATTCACCTGGATATATATTCAGGTTTGTCTAGTTACTGAAGAATGATACAGTTCATCAATCACAGTTGCATGATTTTCCCCTAATTCGGACAGATCATTACACAAAATAAACCTTTGCAGATCGCTTCTTCTTCTGATTCCATCACCGCTATTAATTTACTTTTACAAATTGAACTAAAAAACGGACGTTGTCTCACAAAACTAAAACATTTCAGATTTGTTAAACAGCTTTTTCGGTGGAACATCTTTCAGTGAAATATAAACCGACTATTTATAGCAGAGTAAACATACCAAGGAATAAAAGTCATGTCATTTCTTTTATTTCTCTTGGGCTGCTTGAGCTCAAACTCAGGAAAAATAAATGTAGGAAAATAGAAATGCTCTGAAGGATTTTTTTTATATAAGCAAAAGCACAAGCGCAGCCCCCGCTACCACAAAATATGCAGTTGAGGTTACCGCATTTTGGATCGGCACACCTGAAGTGCCATGGAGGAGCCTCACCCTAGGAGAACCCTGAAGGAGATTTTTAAAGATGTATTTAAGCTATTAGATGCATCCAAAACATTTCCCCCCTTTTTGTTGGATAGAGCGTGGAGCCCATGTGCTGTCTGTACCCTTTATGGAACTATTCACCAAAACAGTGGGTAAGGGAACAACTCCCAATTAGTACACTGTTCGGGTGACAACTGTCTAAGGCAGGGGTGGGCAAACTTTTTGACTTGAGGGCAGCAATGGGTTCATATATTGGACCCGGGGCCGGACCAAGAGTAGATGAATGATGTGTATGTGTCATCCATAGTAAGTATAGTAATATTCCCCCATAGTAAGCATAGTAATTCACCCCCCATAGTAATTCATCCCCCATAGTAATTAATCCCCCATATAGTAATTCATCCCCCATAGTAATTCATCCCCCATAGTAATTCATCCCCCATATAGTAATTCATCCCCCATAGTAATTCATCCCCCATAGTAATTAATCCCCCATATAGTAATTCATCCCCCATAGTAATTCATCCCCCATAGTAATTCATCCCCCATATAGTAATTCATCCCCCATAGTAATTCATCCCCCATAGTAATTCATCCCCATAGTAATTCATCCCCCATAGTAATTAATCCCCCATATAGTAATTCATCCCCCATAGTTAATTCATCCCCCATAGTAATTCATCCCCCATAGTAATTCATCCCCCCATATAGTAATTCATCCCCCATCCCCCATAGTAATTCATCCCCCATAGTAATTCATCCCCCATATAGTTAATTCATCCCATCCCCCATAAGTAATTCATCCCCCATAGTAATTCATCCCCCATATAATATTCCATCCCAATAGTAATAACCCCCATATAGTAATTCATCCCCCAAAGTAATTCATCCCCCATAGTAATTCAATCACCCCCATAAGTAAATTCATCCCCCAATAAATAATCCCCCATATAGTAATTCATCCCCCATAGTAATTCATCCCCCATAGTAATTCATCCCCCATAGTAATTCATCCCCCATATAGTAATTCATCCCCATAGTAAATTTATCCCCCCTGTAAATTATCCCCATAGTAATTAATCCCCCCATATAGTAATTCACCCCC